>VDFB02056687.1:28361-66041 GCA_007258455.2 Sequoia sempervirens
CATTGCCCCTTCCGCTTTGACCTCCTCGTCCTTTGCTTGCCATCAAATCTTTTGTTCAGCTTCTCTTCCACCTTCAGAGCAAATTGATACACATCCTCAATGGTGGTCATTCTGACTAGGCTTAACTCCTCATGAATGCTTGGTCGTAACCCATTAAGATAGCGGGCTACCTTCTCCTTATTGGCCTCTATGTGGCCCGTTTTGATGATTATCTTGTGAAATTCTTCTGTGTATTCTTTCACAGATCTGCTTCCTTGCTTCAACCCTTTCAATTTCTTCAATAGATCTAACTCGTAGTCCACTGGTATGAACTGCCTCTTCAGTTTCTCTACCATGCGATCCCATCTGGTGATATTTCCTTTTCCTTTTCGATTTCTTTCCAACTGGACCTCTTTCCACCAAATATTGGCATGGCCCTTCAGCTTCATTTTTGCAAACTTAACCTGATCTGGGTCCTCTATTTCCTCATATTCAAAATATTCTTCTAGCTCATTGATCTAGTTGATCAACTCTTTTGGGTTCAGACTTCTGAAATAACTAGGGACTTATGCTCTGGGTCTTTTCCCGATCTTCGAAATGGCCTTATTAGCTGCATTTGGTCTTGATCAATTGCTTCTTCTTCCTCTTCTACATCTAAACCTTCTTCCTCTTCTTCATCCTCACTTTCCTCCCTTGGGTTTAACCCTCTTCTCAACTGCTCTTGTAACGCATCAATCTATCTCTGGAGGGCTGCCAGTGCATCTCTTCCACCAACATTTCTGCCACCTCGACTACCTCTGGCACCACCACACCTACCAAGCATCACTCTTAGAGGCATCTTTCTTGACCTCGACCCACAACCATGGTCCTGGTGTGAACTACCTCATGATCGGCAATCTGTCCACACGCTCAAGAAAACCTTACTCTGATACCACTTGATGAGGGCATAGCTCGAGACTTAGAAAATAACCCACAAACAAGAGAATAATTTTATTATTCAGAAAATGGAACTTCTTATATGCAGAGGATCTCAAATCCCCAAGTTCTACAACACATGCAAGTTACAGAAAGCTACAGAATCACCCTTTCGCAATATGCAAGCTTGTCCCCAAAAAGTTACCCAAAAATTAGAAAGCCGCCCATAAATAGAGCTCCTCTTTAGTTTGGAGCCAAAACAACATTCAAATTTGAGTTTAGGTGGTTTAGCGCTGAAAAATTACAACTTGAAGTTCAAATTTTGAAAGAACATTTGCAATTGTATCTTCTAGAAAGTGTGCCAACTTCCCGGGGCCATAACTTTTGATCCGGGACTCCGATTCACGAACCGTTTGAACCGTTGGAAAGGTCTTGAAGTCAAGAATGTGTTCAAAATTTTCTATGCTGATTTCAGAAAGTTTTGGGGATGATACGGGAATTCTAAGTGCCTCAAATCTAACTCAGAAGATTTTCAGGTGCAAATATGGGCAACTAAAACTGCAATATCTTTCAACACAGAAATAGAAAATAAAAACCGTATATTGGGAATTTCATTATGATGAAAAGGGTATCCAAAAATGTAAAAACATCTCAAAATTGAGAAACTTGAAATTTAACTATTTTTGGGTGATGCAAGATTGCCCTTACACCACTGGATGCTCCTGCATAAAGATTCCCAGGTTCTTATTTGTTAGGAGTGGTGAGAATTCAAAATGGGAATTAAAAATGTTTTAATGGCTCCCAAAAACCCATGCCTTTAATTGTTTTTTCCTACTTTTTTAGTTTTAAAACATATTTTCCATGATTCCCTTTCACCAATTTGACCCAAATTGAAATCAAATTCAAATTCAAGTTTTCCCACATTACAAGATATTCAATTTCACAACAAAATATGAATTTCAACCACCAAACATGAAATCCAAGACATCAAAATTGAAAATTTGAAAAAAAGAAACCTTCATGTTGACATAGGATTGCATTGAGCCATGGATGTTCTTGCATCATCTATCTAGGATGAAAAGAAGATACCAAGGTAGCTTATGTTCTTTCCTTTCTTTCTAGAGGGTATTCCTTCATACATCTTTCAGAGTTAGCAGAAACAAATTTATCTTTTAAATCCATGAACAATAATTCATCATCATCATCTCCATAATTAGATTCATCATCAAAAATACTTGCATCTTCTCTAACATAATATCTTTTCTTAATCATCTTAACTTTGTTCTCCTTGTTTTTGTCATTCACAACTCTATTTGGAAATCTTAAAGCATAGTGGCCTATCTTTCCACAATTGAAACATTTCAAAGGTAACTTACCTTTGTACTTACCAGTATCCCTTCTCATTCTTCTTACAAAGTTAGCTTCCACATCATCAAGATCTTCATGATTTGGTTCTTCAATTTTCTCTATTTTTGTAGCCTTAAAAGAAGTCACAACTTTTGCAATATTATTTGTACCAAATTCTCTCATTTCAAATGGAGTTAAATATCCATACAATTGATCTTAGAATGTTGATCTAGATTTTGAGATTCCTCAATAGCAACAACTTTATGACTATAAGCTTTAGGAAGGGTTCTAAGAATTTTCTTTACCATTTTAGGTTCTTTGACTTTCTACCATGACCTCCGATGGAGCTAACCACTTCATCTACCCTCTGCATGTAGCTTGTAATTTTTTCATTTTCAAAAATCCATAGGTTCTCAAATGTGATCTTTAAATTCTACATCTTAGCTTGTTTGACCATATCATCTCCTTCATAAATACTTTCCAACTTTTGCAAAATTTCTTTACCAATTTTCAGATTCATAGCTTTCACTAATTCAAAATTTGTAAGATTACTCAAGAGAACATACCTTGCTTTACTATTACTTTCATATGCCTTGAATTCAGCTTCAGTGCTTGAACCATTTGTAGGAATAGTACATCCATTTTGAACTAATTTCTAGACATTGTATCCTAGATTCTCCAGAAATCCTTCCATCCTTGTTTTGGGTGCTATCATAATAGTTGTTTACAATTCCTGAGAGGAACAAATTTTAGCTGAAATCACATATTTTTAGAAAATATAATGATTTAAGCCTTAAAAAGTTCCATTTTAAGGATTCCAATTGAAGAGGGTTTGATCAAATCACCTTAGATCAAACCCCCTTGGATAGAACCTCGCTAGTTTTAAACCATACCTATAAATGCGTCTCCTTTACACCTATCAAAATGCTGATAAAAAATCACTTTTGATTTAGATTTTGGGGGATCAAATGGATTCATTTAAAATTTATTTCAAATGATTATGGTATTCCTCAGAACAAGATATCCAATGAATATAATTTTAATATGTTTTGGTTTTGTTATGTATTTGTTTTTTAAGTTTTATTAAACATAGGTTTTTCATCAAAAAGGAATTTCTTTGTTCTTCACATGTGGAAAAATAGAAGATTATCAAAAAAAAAAATTGAAAAATAATGAGTGCACCATATATTGAAGTCCTTGATCTAACAAAAAATAAAATAAAATTTTGACATATACAATTAATGTTATCTGATGCGTTATTATGTCGAATTATAATTTGTTTGACTTTGAAACTTGATTAAAGAAAAAATATTCAATAAAACTATCTAACCAAGTGGAAGCACTAGATATCATAGTTAAAATCTAAATTTGAAATAATTAGAATTTTATCCTTCATGGAAAAAGTTATGTGTATACGGTGTCGTACTTTTAAAAATGTTGTTTCATTTTCATGAGAGATGGAAAAAGAAGTGCAATTTGATTCCAAAAATTTTGAAAAAAATATTTTTAGAATCTACAGGCAAAATTTGATGAGACTCTAGTTTGCACCATCTTCAAATTTCTCACAGTTTAGCCGCTATAGGTGCCCGAATGTGAAGATTTAGTTAAAAATAATAATTTCAGTGTCCAGTTTGGCCAAAATTTGTAAACCACTATTATGGGATCACCCTTTTCTAGAATGCATAATATTTTCCATCAAATATAGGGATCTCCTTCTTGTGCACCATCCCATATCTACCTTAAGAGGTTAAGCTTTCTTCCAAAGAACCTTGCTTTGATACTGTAGACACTGAAAAATGTCCTAAGTCTACGAGCATCATTTTTTTTTTCATTTTCGTCCTTCGATAATTGAATAATTTTAATTATTCAATTATATCTCATCATATTCCTATATTAATTAAATAATTTTATTTATTTAATTAATTCACCTTCTCATTTCTATCTTGATCAATTAAGATTATTTAATTGTGTCACTAATTTCCCCCCCTTCTTCAATAGTTAAATAAATTATTATTTATTTAATTATTTTATCACCTTTCATCTATAGTTAAATAATTACCATTAATTATTTAACTATTCATGGTCTTTTAATTCTTCTATGGTTAATTATTTAACTATTCCCTTGTCATCTTCCCTTATTAAATAATTAATCTGAATTAATTATTTAATGTCTCTATTTCCATTTTTCCTCTTTTTAACTAAATGGTTGAATAATCATTTTAATTAGATTCCCCTTTTCATTTTCCTTTTCATTTTCCTCCAAATAAATAATTTAAATAAATAATTTATCTCCACTTGTCATTTTCTTCCATTTTTTAATATATAATTTGAAATAAATTATTTATGCACCACCTAGTCAAAGATGCTCTATCATAATCCCCTATCATAACATTCATTTTTGTCATAGCCTACATGTCTGTCATAGCCTACATGTCTGTCATAGCTTGCATGTATGTCTATCATGATTCCTCCAAGAATAACATATTTTTGGTGCATCAATTCTGGACCATTGATCTTGGCATCTTTCTAGAAGCTTAATCTTGACCATCCATTCTATAACCTCCCTCTCATGCATCCTCCACCATTGATCTTGGAATCCTTCTAGAGGATTAATCTAGACTATCCATTCAAATGGTTGTCTATAAAAGCAACCTTCCTCTCTCACTTTCAACTTAACAACCATTATCTCCAAGTTTCTTGCTTACTATTTACAGGTATTTGCACAACTTCAACAACAAATACGAGGGAAAAGATTTCATAAGAAGAAGGAGAGACAAGAGAAGTGAATCAACTACAATATGGGGAGTGTTTTATTTGTTTGCTTTCATTTTGATATCTCCATTTGTTTGTATTATCTTGTTTGATGTTTTATAGCTTATAAGTGTTGGTTGTCACTTTATCTATGCTATTTGATTTTTAACCCCATCTAACATTGGTGAACCTGACGTGAATCTTACAATTTTGCAGAGAAACTTGTTTGTTTTCTTGTTTGATTTTACTGTTTTGCATGTTATAGCCAAGAATTCACACAAAATCCCGCCATCTTCTTTCAAGTATAGAAATTAAAAAATTATTATCTAGGTTTTGTAGGCCTCACTTTTATCTTTCCAAAAATTCAAATGGTTTAAAATTTTGTTAATATTTGAGAAAGTTATGACCATTTTAGTATTCACTTCTTTTTAAATTTATCTGTTAAAACCCACGTTTTCTTTTGCCTATTTTTGTGCAGAATCTTGGAAACTACTTTCTAGGTTTTGAAGGTATGAGTTTCACCTTTCCATGGATTCAAACGATTTAAAATTTTGTTACTAAGGTTTGAGAATTTTATTATTGTTTTAATTTTTTGTTGTCATTAAAGTTTTTTTTTGTTACTAATCTCTTGTTTTCAACGTGTGGCTTTGAAGTGGAGCTCCCAAAATTGCTTCTTTTGAAGCAACAAAACAATTGAGCTCTTAGTTTAGTTTCCTTTATGTTTGCTAGTTCAATTTCATTTCTTTATTTTCTAGTTGTTAGCTTTTGGATTTCTTGTCTAGCATTAATCTTTTGTACTAACAGGGTTTTGCAACTTTCTCGTTGGTCCGAGATCATTTTGTGAGACTACTAACTAGTGGTTTTGCAGGTTTGAGTGTCCAAGAAATTTTATTTTGAAACCACTTTTCTTGTTTTAGCTTAGAAATTTTTTAATTTTGGTACTTAAAAATTAATGATTTTCTTTCTCACATAGCTTTAACTAGGGGGTAATAGAACACCATGTCTTAGTGTTTGAGGGTGGTAGGTATTATGCTTTCACCTTGTGCAAACTCGGTGATTAGAAAGTTAGATCCATCCACTTTAGTGTTTACCCATTAGAGGGTCTACCTTAGTGGGAAAAAGTACTCACCCTAAGGGAACAACCCAAATGGTAATGGGCTAAAGCCAAGTACTTCTGAACTGCTATATAAATTTGTGGCTACGGGGAAAGTTCATAGTCAATAGGATGGTACATGATAGTTCTCCTCCAGTATCTTTATGATATGAGAAACCCTTGTTCTAAGGACTGGGATACCTCTCGAGGGAGTTCATCATCGTATCCCCTAAACCGGATGCCCTTACTAGACACCCTTTATTTTTAGAAGCCTAGCCATTTTCAGCCGTTGCTTGGTATGGTGCAAGGTATAGTATCATGCTTGAAGACACTCACTACTGACTCCCTTTAGTAGAGATAATAGTTCCTAGGAAGTGATTACCCAAGAATCTGAAGTTGGTGTGCCCGTAGAAGTGAGTTTCATGGAGGGGAGCCAGTGCCACCAAACTTCTAAGCTATTCGCTCTCGAGAAGGAGAGGTGTTCAACACCAATTCGGGGCATTTCATTGGGCCTATACCAAGTATACAAACCCTTTTCCTATTAGGATTGTGCTTGTTTTCTTGCTACCATTTCCCATCAAATCATTCCTAAACAAAGTGCTTGCTACTGTCTGTTGTGTTTTCTAGTTATATCTCATTAGAAATAGTCAAAAATTTAGATCAAAACCATCAAAATTGTCAAAACAACATTTTAGAAAACAACAACTACCAGATATAGAGCATCAATTGCCTAATTACCACAATTTCACAAAATCATTGTCCAAAATTGAACCAATTTATCATAGTAGCGATCTTGACTTCCAAACAAGAGACTTACAAGATTTACCAATTCATTTTAGGGATTCCCATTAGAAATACATTGCATTATAGATTGCATTCCTCAATCCTTTGCATTACCCAAATTAGACCTTGACTTTTAGGATACATTTAAACCTTCATATTTTGAACATAGGGAGACCTTTGAGCTTTTGAAATTTCTTGGTTACTTATTCTACTTGTCATTGACCATTGTCCTTGTCATTAGTCTTGTCATTGTCACTTTGTCAGGTTGAGTCTTGGTCTTGTCTCTTGGTCTTCATTGTCATCTTATGGTCAATGACATTTGGAATTTGATACCCTGGATTTACATTAGCTTGAGTTACACCCTTTGTTTAAAATTTTAAGGTTCCTTTGCATTAGATCACCCTCATTTAGACTACCCTTCCTTAGATTGCACTTTACCCATTATTCCAAAAATTAAAAAAAATAGCTCACTTTACCTTAGTATCATATCAATCCCTCATTATCCTTGCATTTTCATACCCCAAAATATAAAAAAATACAAAAACATAGATTAATCTCATTATCATTATAACCTTGCATTAGTATCATTTAGTCACCTTATCACTCACTTTGACCATCAATCAATCCTTTAGTATCCTTTCCATCCATTAGTCTCATCCTTTAGTCATTATCATCCTTGCATGATCATCTTGTACCCTTATATCCAAAAAATCACAAAAACATATCTTAGTCTCATATCCTTTGGTCATCATCATCCTTACATATCATATCCTTTGGCCATAGGGTCATTATCATTCTACCATTTCTTAATCTTGGTCTTAGGTGCATCCTTATATCAAAAAAAGAAAAATCCAAAACAAAACCATAGTATAGGTGCATACCTTACATTGCATTGGCATCTCTTAGGCTTCATACCATCCAACTCCATGTCTTCCATTCAACTTGATATGATTTCTAGTCAAGTTGAATACCAATCAATCCTCAATCACCAATACCAACCACTTACATACCCTTCTTACCAACAATCCATAAGCTCTAGTTCTTCATCCATCTATCCTCCTTATCAAGAACCAATTAACACAATCCATGCCATTAATCTGCAACAAGCATCCACATATCAAACTTATCCTAACCTTGAAAAGGGAAACCAACCTTCCACTAGTCCATTCCAATCCTCCATATCCTATCATAATTCATCATCCACTAGTCCATTCCAAGTCTCCACATCCTATCCTAGTCCATCATCTACTAATCCATTCCTGTTCACTCCATCCCAAGCTACATTTAGTCATGAAAATACATTTGGTCATGGTCTCCAAAACTACATCACATTGCCTACACCTTGGGATACATGTCAAAAATAAAATCAAAAGCATGACATCATAGCTTCACCTTCGTGTCAAGATCGAAGTAGTCCATCCCATGACCCCATCCTTAAGTCCATCCAAGAAGTCCTTCTAGATAATCATGGCATCCAAAATTCACCAATCCTTGCTCAAGATCCCATTCCTAATAATGTCATCCAAGACAAACCTATTTTTGACCAAGATCCTACCCTTGAACATGAAATCCAAAATGATCCTCTCATCAACCTTTATACCATCCATGATCAAACAGTTGAAGTTGATCCTATCCAAACTCCAAATACCTCAATTTCCCAAGATGATACACTTGTCTCCTTTGGACACATAGATAATCAAATAAATGACATGGATCAAGTCAAAGAAGAACACAAAAAGGCTACTATGGATCAAGAAGAACATAAGCAAGCTACTATGGATCAAGTCAAAGAAGAACATACAAATCTACCATGGATCAAATCAACATCCCAAATGATCAAGAAGAAACAATCCTGATGAATGATAACACCAAAATATCCTATCAAATAGGATCATCCACCTTTGTCAAAGCAGGATTTCTTGCAGATGAGAAGATTTCAACCAACAATTTCCACATACACAATGATGGGTTAGCATCTTGCTTCCAAAATGAAAAATACCCCATCTCAAAGAGAATATGTCAAAACATGAAGTATCAAGGAAGAGCACTAGGCCAACATGAGCAAGGCATTCTAAAACCTGTATAGTTTCAAGAAAATTCTAGACATCAAGGTCTTGGCTATTCTTCAGTCAGAGAATCAAATGTTGTTAGTGGTACCTCCTTGATATTGGGGGAAACTTTATTAGATGCAAACATCAAAATGGGGGCCATGATTAGTTCTTACCATAAGGTTGTTTCCAACACTCCTATCCACACAATAAACTATCATTCCAACATGAATAAACCTTGTATTTGGAACCAACAAAAGAAAATTATTACAAATTCAAAGTTCAAAATAATAAAATGTCAAAGGCCATTGAATCAAAAAAAAAATCCAAGTGGAAAAATGAAACTAAAATGGATCCCAAAGAAAAATGGATCAAGCAAATAAAATAATTCAAAAGTAAAAGCCAATCAAAATGTGGAGCCACAAGAAAAGAGGACTCCCACATATAACAAAATTTTGCCTCCTTCAAAATGGCCATCAAGCAAGGCATACAAAAGTGTTGGTTCCAAACACTATCCCAATCAAAGTTCCAAAATCCATCATCCACCATTCCAAGTTTGGAAAATAAAAATTGATACATCCAAAACACCAAATAGTCCATCCACACCTACCATCATCTATCATAATCCTACATCTCACCTAAAGTCTAAAGATCCCACTTCACAAATTCATCACATCCTGGCAGAAAATCTTTATCATAAGGACTCAAATGGAACTCTATCACAATGTGTGTATTTTGATAAAACCAAACCTAGTATCAGAGAGGATCACAATGACATCAACTAGTTGTATGCAAGTGTTATGATCCTGACAAGATAACTACTCCATAAAGGTCACTATTGGAATATCATGACACCAATATCTACATCAACACCATTAAAGATTCAAAACAATCAGTGATCATCGAGAACATAAAATCGATATAAAGATCAAAAAAATTGTCACCCTAATGAAAACTTGGAAAATAGGCATCTTATGTGACATCATAAAAAAAAAATGTAAAAAAAAAGAATAAAGAGAAAAATTTCATCCAAAAGTGAAAACCATTTATATGGTGCTTTAGATAAGTACCATGTTGAAAACCTGACAAATAGGCATCATGTGTAGAGAAATTATCTATGTGGACCATTACACTTGGGGGCAAGTTGTCTCATCTTCCATTCCCTTCTCATAAAATTTCCATCTATCCATCCAATCCATATTGTTTCCATCTATTT
Source organism: Sequoia sempervirens (assembly GCA_007258455.2). NCBI lineage: Eukaryota > Viridiplantae > Streptophyta > Pinopsida > Cupressales > Cupressaceae > Sequoia > Sequoia sempervirens. The sequence goes on from VDFB02056687.1 coordinate 38,494, forward strand.
TCCCACCTACCTTAATATTGATAATAAATAGGGCACAAACATAAATCATGGTTTGGGAAAATTCTTGACATGTCTTTCCTTTGGTCATACACTATCCATGAAATATCATGTCATTTCCTTCATACAATTTATCCAAATCCATATCTTAGAGAAAATAAATTATTCCTATGTGATGTAGTCCTTGGAGATCATATGATACTTATTCCATCCAATAATCCTCCAGTCTCCTATCCTTTGCCAAAATCAATCCATTATCTTTCCATACCTATTATTGGACTTGGTTTCACTTGTCATTGGTTTAATGATTCTAATATGCTTATCAAAGTTCCCTCCATAATCCCATATAGTCCTAAGGTTAGTCATTTCAAATGCAATAAGCCTAATCCATACAATCTTTCTATGCAACCTAGCGCATCATCCAAAACATTTCTTGGATTTGTTCCTAGCCTTGCTGCAAACCTTGATCCTTTAGTTACATTATCATCATTAAGATATGTCTTTCCCAATCCTCACGTTCTTTCAGGATGTGTCATTCCCATATCAAACAACATTGTCATCATCATCACCACCTATCAATTGGTTTTCAACATGACTAGGGGAAAGACCATGTTTGTCCTTGGATCCTTGTGGATTCCTGCTTAGTTGATTGTGGGTATCTTTCACATGCATGTATCATGATTCTTATGGCTATCATCCATAACAAAGTCTCACTCATCCATAATAAAGCACTATCATCCTTTCCATGGCCTGAAGACCATCGATATTTAGTGTCCTTCACTTTCATGATCATCCTTTGCATTCGTTTGATGCTTCCCCTCACACATAATAAGTTGGTCCTATACCTGACTAGGGTAAATTCCTTGACCTACAATAATATCAACATCAAAAAACATCAAAATCCAAAAAAAAACAGAAAACATCAAAATCCAAAAAAAATCAAAAAACATGAAAATCCCAAAAAAAATCAGAAAAAATCAAAATTTCAAACAAAATAAAAAAACATCAAAATAAAAAAAAAAATCAAAAAACATTAAAAATCCCAAAAATAGAGTATGAATCTGAGTCTGAGTCAGTGTTTATTAGAGTGGTCGAACTACGTTGCCTTTGCTCATTTTCTATGTAGGAAATGTTCATCTTAAATGAGCCCTTGAGGCATTAGGTCAGTCCTTTTAGGTTGTCCAAATAAAATCATGACTTTGTCTTCTATCAAATAAGGAAAATTCAAGTAGTTTCGAACTACAAGGTCTCTATGCATTGCTACATAGGCAAGGCCATCTATCGATGAGTCTTTGATGCCCCTAGGTCAAGTCCGTTAGGGTTTTTCATGTCTGGCCATGTCCTTGGTTTGAAAAAAATCATCCTTTAAAACAAAACCATCAATAAAATAACACACATAACCAACAAAATCTTTCATCAATCGATCTTTTCATTCAATCAGAATGGGGCATCTCATCATTTGTCTCATTTGGGCTTATCTTTTGTCTTTTATCAAGATGTGTCCTTCTTGATATTAGACTTTGTAAATTTGATCATTTACCTTTAGCAAGATGTGTCTTTCTTGTAGTTAGGTGCCTTGTCAACATTTATCAATTGGTCAACTTTATCAAATGTGTCCCTTGCCTTAAATAGGATGTGCCCTTCCTACAATTGGGTATTGTCACATTGCTTGGTCATATCAATCAATCCTTATAAAATCAACCAATCTTGTAAATCTTGTCAATCAATCTTGCCTTGATCATGATGTTTCCTTCCTGAATCTAGGCATGGTCAATCATATCAATTGGTCAACCTTTGTCAATTATCAATCAATATTGGTTAACTTATCACTCAATCTTCAGTTATCTTAGTCAAACAAACAATCTCATTGTTATCACTGAAACACACTTTGTTTGGCTGGAATTGTCTTATTATTTTGATTGATTTTGGGTCATATTACTAGTCTCCTTGAGGATGTCCTATCAACGGATTTAGAGGGACGATGATGGATCATGGCCTCTTTTCTTTGTTTGTTGTCTATGGCTTGTCTTGGCAAAAAGAATGGGACAATTGGGTCCTTAGAATGAGCCAAGGCATTCCTTGTCTATTGACTTTGAGTTTTGACTACTTGTCTCTCCCAAATGGTCACCTTGCACACCTTGGTCTATGTCAGACCATGGTGTTTGTGGTCCATTTGCAACATTTTGATGCCCAATGATGATAAATATAAATGTAAGCATGAAAATTGGTTCCCTTATCATTTCCTATCTAACTTTCCATCTTCATCCTCCTTTCTCTTTCACGCTAACATTCATCCTCTTCCATGCTAAAATTTATTATATCCTTCATCCTCTAGTCTTATCATCCATTTCAAGAGCACATTCATGTTCTTTGAACTCATCTGTCATCTCGAGGGGGCATACCACAACCCTCCTAGTCATCTTTCCTCACCTTGCTTTCACTAGGGCATATTTCAGAATTAAATTTCTTTGACACAATGGGATGAACTGCATTATGTCAAAGAGGGGCAAAATGTAGACACTAAAAAATGTCCTAAGTCTACGAAAGTCATTTTTTTCTTCATCTTCGTCCTTCGATAATTGAATAATTTTAATTATTCAATTATGTATGATCATATTCCTCTATTAATTAAATAATTTTACTTATTTAATTAATTCACCTTCTCATTTTTATCCTGATCAATTAAGATTATTTAATTGCATCACTAATTCCCCCCCTTCTTCAATAGTTAAATAAATTATTATTTATTTAATTATTTTCTCACCTTTCATCTATAGTTAAATAATTACAATTAATTATTTAACTATTCCCTTGTCATCTTCCCTTATTAAATAATTAATCTAAGTTAATTATTTAATGTCTCTATTTCCATTTTTCCTCTTATTTAACTAAATGGTTGAATAATCATTTTAATTAAATTCCCCTTTTCATTTTCCTCCAAATAAATAATTTGAATAAATTATTTATCTCCACTTGTCATTTTCATCCATTTTTGAATAAATAATTTGAAATAAATTATTTATGCATCGCCTAGTCAAAGATTATCTATCATAATCCCCTGTCATAACATTCATTTCTATCATAGCCTGCATGTCTCTCATAGCTTGCATGTCTGTCACATCCTACATATATTTCATAGCTTGCATGTATGTCTATCATGATTCCTCCAAGAATAACATATTCTTGGTGCATCAATTCTGGACCATTGATCTTGGCATCTTTCTAGAAGCTTAATCTTGACAATCCATTCTATAACCTCCCTCTCATGCATCCTCCACCATTGATCTTGGAATCCTTCTAGAGGATTAATCTAGACCGTCCATTCAAATGGTTGTCTATAAAAGAAACCTTCGTCTCTCACTTTCAACTTAACAACCATTATCTCCAACTTTATTTCTTACTATTTGCACAACTTCAACAACAAATCTGAGGGAAAAGATTTCACAAGAGGAAGGAGAGACAAGAGAAGTGAATCAAATACAATATGGGGAGTGTTTTATTTATTTTTCTTTCATTTTGATATCTCCATTTGTTTGTATTCTCTTGTTTGATGTGGTTTTATAGCTTAGAAGTGTTGGCTATCACTTTATCTATGCTATTTGATTTTTAACCCCATCTTACAGATACCAATTGTTGAATGTACACAACAACTAAGAGCGGGTGAATTAGTTATACCTTAAAACTTCAAAACCCTCATTTACACTTAGATCTGCATTCATTCATTAAAACCTTAAGTCTCTTATGATGGATTAACATGAAAAGAAAAATAATTGAAACTAACATAAATAAACACTGGATACACAAGATAACATTGGATTTACATGGAAAACAAAGAAGGGAAAAAGCATGATGAGGATTTTCTTACAATATAATTTAAATCCACACTAAATACAATAGGGCTCACTACCCAAAGAAGAAAGACTTGCTGCCAAAAGGCTCACTTCTAGAATAGAAAAGAAGATAGGTAAGGAATGTTACACATAGAAAAGCATCTCAATGCAATAGAGAATCCACCACAATGACATCAACATCTTTACAATCTAACTAAAATATTGTAGCCACATTTTTCTCACTACATCTAGTAAACTAAAACATGAAATATCACACTACATTACTCAATTTTGCACTCTAACACACTACACTTCACATCATTCACATCTCTCACATCAATCTCAACATCCTTCAACAACTCAAATCATACTAATATCATCCTCAATCTTGAAAACTTCTCAAAGGTTGGCTATGCACCTTAAATGTGCAAATTAATATTAGTTCAGAACCAAAACACTTCCATGGAAGATAGAAGTGATTGTGGACCACATCAAACCTTAATTGGGACAAAATTCTACAATACTACACAACCACATGCTTCTATAAACAATATTTATTCATCGCATTTAGTGTAAACACCAGGTCTGTTGTTACCCATGCAAACACCATTAAAAATTTAAGTACATGCTTCCTTTTATCTCACCATAACTCACAGACAAAAAATGTCACCTAGACACACTCTAGAACATTCCAAAAACATCGTAAAATCCAACAAACTCCTTCACAACAACTGTCACCTAAAGAATGTACACACCCAATACATCTAGACAACTCATCCATACCCTGTAACTTAGAAATCCATCTTGACTGAAAAAAGATACCAATACTATCAACATTTCCTCATAATTATAAAACCCAAAACCATTATATGGAGAAACACAAAGCAAAGATATTTCTCTTAGACACCTATGCAATACATAGTTCACACATTGGTGAACACAACTTCTTTTATACAACGATCTAGCACACCAAATATTGAATATGAAACATCTAAACTAGTATCAAAAATATTTATAAATCACACAAGCATATCTTCAACATAGAAGAAATGTAAAGAAAAAACCAGAACAAAAATATATCACCTAGAGTACCATTATAACACACTGTTTCCTCTTTTTATCAAATTTTGTCAAAAGCACTTAGAAACCAAGCACCAGAGACACATCGTCATCATTTTCAACACTTCCTCATCCACAAATAGAATCTTATCAAAGAAACATTAAATGTTGAAACCAGTGGATTTACTAATGACAACATAATTCAACTTATCAAAGAAACAATTACTCACACTCTTGCAACAATCTCAATAGACATCAATGACAACACCAGTTGCTCATACTTGCAACACACACTCTTTCCTCTTTTATTCAAATTTTCTCCAAATCACTTGGAAACCAAGCACTAGAAACACATTCTCATCATCTTCATCACTTCCTCATCATCACCAAACCAACTACAACACAAAAACTCAACCAAACAATATCCACAAAAAAACAATGCTAGAGGTTGACACTAGTAAAACTTACTAATGACTACATAATCTAAATAATCAAAGCATCATCACAACTTTTGAACCATCACCAGTTCACATCAAGGACAACACCAACTAACTCAATCTTGCAATAGATAATCGGTATCATTTGTAATGAATTATTGTATATATAGTTTTAAATATTAAGTGTAGACCTTTATTCTAAAGAATACACTTTCATGAGGGAAAGAGTTCCACTCACAAGGAATTTACATTTTCTATGTGAACAAATTTTTATACTAAGTTTATTACATTTATTTCTAAAATGAAGAAAAAAAGGGGTAAGTGTGAATGCATGTGTGTGATATGCAAAATGGTCTAAAGGTTTAAACACACTTACTTTTTTGCTAATTTCATTAGAAAAAGAGATCTCACAAGGATAGGATTGACTTTCAACGTTAAGGCGAGTCAACCCTATTAGGAAGGTATGTTGTTTTCTTATGATAGGAATGATTGATTAACACTTTTGGGAGATAATTTCAAATACATTAACAAAATAAATTGTATGACCTAACACCTTGTAAGGTAGGGGGACCAACCACACCAAGGCTCCAAGTCATGAAGAGTTGATAGCGGAGGGTTTCCCTATCTTACCTCAAGCTAGTGAGTGTTTAAGGAAATGATAGAGAATGAAGAGCACTCTCAAGTGATTCTATCACTCTATAGATCCAAAAACCTAAATGGGGCTAGATGAACCGGTTTTTGGAATTTGAACTATACCTCAGATAGCTCTCTATACAAGGATGATAGCATGGGTAAAGGACAATAGTGCAACACACTGGCATCTCTTTGCTGTGTTGGAATTCATATGACCAAAAATTGAAAAGTACAGTGGAGGAAACGAGAAAATCTACTAACTACCTAGTTGAAAATGTTTACAAAAATGAAAAAAATGATAAAGTATGAGAAATAACTATATAAGTGGTAAATAAGGTAGATGAAAGTAAGGGTGATGAAAATCAACTCATTGAGAATCCAATTCACCAATGATATCCACACACACAACTAAGAGAGGGAAAAAATTTAAGCTGTATAGGGGTTTGCCTCATTCAAACCCCTTCTTTGGTGTTTCCACCTCCATGGATAGCCAAGAAAGCAACAAAGTAGAAAATATGATAAAGAAAATAGAAAGGAGAGTATTGAACACTACAAAAGATACAATGCTACTCTATCAAACCACAACAAGAGAGGATAGTGAAGCAAAACCACCTCCACCCAAAGGCACTCAAGGCCAATGAAGGGAGAATGCAAGACAATGAGCTTGGAAAAGTTGACACATTCGCATCGGTGATGAAGGGTGGTCTTGCATGACTCTAAACTCATAGCTTCTATGGTAGAACAACATGTACGGAAATGAAGTTGGAGTAACAAGCTATTGTAATGCTCAAGAGAGTGTATGAACTGCTAAAAGATAAAGTGAATTGCTAGAAATATTGTAAAAGAATGCTAAAGAGATTGTAGAAGATGGAATGAATGTGAAATGGATGTAATTGAAGATAAAAATGAGAGGGAAAGAGATATTTTTGAGCCAGTTGGTCGATATTGAGGTATTACACTTCATGCCCAATGGAGAACATAATGTCCTTGTGGACACCAAAGGCAAGAATTTATTTGGGATGACAACACATCACACATACGTCTATGTGTCATGCTCAAGTCCCCAACAAATATTCTCCCACAGACATAAAAACAAGCACCAAGTGGATGCAAGGTAGATGGGTGATGTGAAATTTTGCATTCGAGTTTGATTTTATAAGGTGGAGGGATGTAAAAGGGGTGAAAATTCACTCCTATACATTTTCCCCCACTTTAGCGAGCACAAGTATCAATGAGTTTGGTAAAGTAGATTGAAGATTTAGAAGTGTATATTTGAACCATCGAGGAAATAGACCATGACCTGGTGAACTTGAAAGCATAGGGTAGGAAAATAACTCCACAAGTACTCTCCTAAGGAGGTTCGAACAAAATACTTTGTAGTTGCTCAGAACTATAGAGTTGCATAAAGTACACCAAAGGCCCATAGACCAACGATAGACAAAACCCATATGATGCAAGTACTTCACAGGCCATAAGACCTACAAAGAAGGCACCCCCCAGGTACTCTCTCCTAAAAGAAGCCCAATGTAAGGGGACTCCACAGAGTTGGATTGGAAAGCAGCTTCATAGGCGTACTTGTAAAGAAACATGTTAATCCACAGATAAAACATGTTAGAGCACAAAAATTAGCCACATAGGAAAATAGGCAGACAGTCACGTAGATAGTCATAAAAATGAAGAGATTTTAAAGTGGTCCCTTAGGAACCCTTCAAAAGAGGGTCCACTCAAGTGATGCGTTGTTTGAAAATGAGAGAGTGTTCTTCGCAAATAAATTCAACATCAAGGAATCCTTTTGAAAGATCTTCACTTCATCAAGGAATTCAAAGGGAAGAAAATGGTCCCTCATGAGGGGAAGGTCGAGGCTTCTCCCACAAGAAAATTTGCTCCCTCCTTGGAAGAAATTTCTCCAAGTTCTTTCTTTGCGAACCCATAATGAAGGAAACACATTCCGCTAGGGGTCCTTGTTGAGAATGCAATTTTTAAAAATGTTTTGAAAATATTTTTGAGAAAAGATTTGTTGGCCATGAATATGTTTTTTGAAAATTGAAGTAACCTTATAGCCCCCCCTTAGGATGGTGTTTGCTAAACGTAGAGGCACATGAAATCCTAAGGAGAGAAAAGAAAGAATGAAAAAGTGATTTTGTGGCCCGTGGAACATAGCCAAATGTAACTATGGTAATGTTGTCACACATACGAGGGAAAAAACATAGGAACTACAACATCATGAATCAAGCAAAGAAGAGAGAAAGATAACAATACTGTAAAAAGATACAATGAAATCACAAACAAAGGGCACAAGAGCAATCTAATTTTTTTGGGGTCAGATTTTCTCATAAATATATAATTATATTGATAATATATTAATGAACTATCATTAACCCCCTAGTATATCATATCATATGAAGAATGCACAAGAAGACAAAATAAAAAATAAAAAATTGGGTCAAAATGGAAGGGAAGCCTAAATGCCCCCAACACTTTACATCATCCCCAATTGTAAAAAATTAATACACATAATAGAGGAAGAATGATGCCACAAATAGAAGAATTTTTACCACACATAATCACTCCTATACCCAAGCACCTACAGGGGTGACAAGGGTCATCTAGGAACACATAATGCAAGCATGGGGGAACACAAACACACACACTCTACACAACAGATAAAGAAGATGTGCCCCCTAATAGTCTTCAACCAAGAGGTCATCGACCTCCCAATCTAGTCAGAGTATCCATCACAATCATTTCTTATGGAGGGAGAGAGTCCTAGATGGGAGAAGGAAGGAGAGATTGAGAGATTGAAATGATAGTGGGGAAGCTGACTATAATGCCTTGGTGGTAGGCCTCTTCCCATTCACTACCTTGGGAGTAGGAGTGGTGGGAGGCCACATAGGCCGAAACATAGAAGAATATGCATGAAAAGCCTTCCAATTTCCATATTGAACGAGCCTAGGAAATGTAGGTAGAACAAGAAGTTCAAACATTGGACGCTTGGGCTTTTTCCAAGTGGGCACCATAGGATTCTCTATCAATTGCTTAGGATTAGAATCTAATGACATCACAACAAGGTGCGAGGAAGCCATTGACAGGATAGTAGAAGAGGAGGAAGAAGAACCTCGAGCAAGCTTCTCTTCCTCTCTTCTCTGAGCCAGGGTGCCATCACTGCCATCTTTCAATCATTCCCTATGCAAAATAGCATAAGGAGATGGAGGGTATCTCACTTTAGGCATTAAGCTTCCCTTCTTGTACTTCTCATAGGTTTGATACAAGAGGTCCATCCTAGGAGGAAGCGAACCAATGAGTGTAGGCCAAAAGTGATCTAGTGAATAGATACCACGCACAACCAATGTCATGGATTACATGCATTGTACCCTCATGGATAAATTTAAAAAACTTATGCACAACTGAGGGAACTACATTCATAGTGACCAACTAGGGGATACCCAATTTCACCTTGAAGAGTTCAGACCCTGGGATTATGTTCAAAATAAAGTTCACTGATTTTGGTCCAATAAGGACTGATAAGGTGATTCAACCAAGGGGAGGTACAAAAATTCCATTATGCATATGGATAGTACTATCAGATGCATCATACCCATCTTTGTGCAAAAAATTGATCAACATAATCTCCTCAGATATGACATTCACCCGACACGTCGAGTCAACAAGAACACTTGTTACAATGTTTCCATTGATTCACACGAGGATGTATAGAGGAGATGGCTCTCTATTATAATCCATCAATAGGTCTTGTGAGGTGAAAGTTATGCTAGAATAACTGCTCGTAGGTTGCACAAATGCGATGGGTAGGTGCAAAAAGGAAGCCATCATGTATACTAGAACGGAGCCCCCCAAAGGTTTCACAATTAGATAGTGACCCAATTAAGGTTTTGTTCTACAATGCTTATGAAACCTTCCAACTATGCCTCTAGGGATTGTAGGTTGGGTTGCAAGGTGAAACACCTCATAACACTCATGCCTACAACACTCCTAGGATATGAGGAAAGGAACTTTTAGCACCGCTAAATGGAACCCAAAATGGTTCATGTAGGGTTCACCAAAAATGTGAGGTAGGGGGACCAACTACACCAAGGCTCCAAGTCACGAAGAGTTGAGAGTGAAGGGCTGCCCTATCTTACCTCAAGCTAACGGGTGTTTAAGGAAAGGATAGAGAATGAAGAGCACTTTCAAGTGTTTTTATCACTCTATAGATCCAAAAACTTGAATGGGGCTAGATGAGCCAGTTTCTGGAATTTTAATTGTACCTTGGATAACTCTCTGTCTAAGGATGACAACGTGGGTCAAGGATGATAGTATGATGTATTGGCATCTCTTTGGTTCGTTGGAATCCATATAGATAGAAAGTGAAAAGTACAATGTGGGAAACGAGAAAACCTACTAACTACCTAGCTGAAAAGGTTTACCAAAATGAATAGAATAATAAAGTATGAGAAATAAGTATATAAGTGGTAAAGAAGGTAGATGAAAGTAAGGGTGATGAAAATCAACTCACTCAGAGTCTAGTTCACCAATGATCTCCATGCACATGTTCACCTACACATAGCCAAGAGAGGGACAAATGTTGGGTTGTATAAGGGTTTACCTTAGTCAAACCCCCACTTTGGTGTTTCCACCTCCATGGACAGCCAAGAAAGCCACAATGTAGAAAATACAATGAAGAAAATAGAAAGGAGAGTACTAAACACTACAAAAGATACAATGCTACTCTATCAAACCACAACAAGAGAGGATAGTGAAGCAATACTACCTCAACCCAAAGGAACTTAAGGCCAATGAATGAAGAATGCAAGTCAATGAGCTTGGAAAAGTTGACACAACTACAACGATGATGAAGGGAGGTCTCACAAGAATCCAAACTCGTAGCTTCTATGGTAGTACAACACGTACAAAAATGAAGTTTTTGGAGTAACAAGTTGATGTAATGCTCAAGAGAGTGTATGAACTGCTAAAAGATCAAGTGAATTGCTAGAAATATTGTAGAATAATGCTAAAGATATCATAGAAGATGGAATGAGTATGAAATGGATGCAATTGAAGATCAAAATGAGAGGGAAAGAGTTGTTTTCAAGCTGGTTGGTTGCCATAGAGGTGTTACATTTCATGCCCAATGGAGAATGTAATGTCCCTATGGACACCAAAGGAAGGAATCTATTAGGGATGGAAACGTATCATGCAAACATCCATGCACCATGCTCGTGTCCTTGACAAATATTCCCCCACCAACACAAAAAATAGGGGCCAAGTGGATGTGAGGCAGATGGGTGATGTGGAATTTCACATTCGAGTTTGATTTTCTAAGGTGGATGGATGTAAAAGGGAAATTTACACAAGGGGTGCAAATTCACTCATTTACACACTTGAAATGCAAAATGTTATGATAATAGAAATGGAAATAGCAATTTGCAGGCATATCTGAGAAAGGAAGAATGGTATGTACCTATCATAAAAAGTAGGTTTTGACCTATGTAGAAAGACTAGTTCATCCTAGGGTGAATGGGTCCTAGTGTAGGGTTCTAAAATCTAATTTTGTAGTGCTTAGATCTCAAACCTAAAGTTTTGATTTCTCTAGGTTTTACTGTCAAAAAACCAGAAATAAAATATATAGATGATTTTCTATGGCTTGACAAAAATGTTGACAACTTTGCAAAATTGCTAGTTTGACCAATCTTCAATCCTTCTTCACCTATAAATATACACATACAAAGAGAGAATACAAATGTTTATTTTTGGGTGAATAGGGGTTTGCCTTAGTCAAACCCCATACTGGTAATTAAACCTTGTATCGAAATGATGATAAATGGAAGGAATTGATGAATGAACAAGGCTATGTTACAACTCACCAAACCCTTAATGGCTTCCCTTAGAGGACTAAATTCTAACACATCTCTCTAAGGATTGGATCTTGCATGAATTGGCTTAATTGATTGCTTTATTTGATGCTTAAATTCTTGCTTGAATTCTTGAAACCTACATCATAATGTTATCTCCAAGGCATGACATGAACACGCATGAATTTTGACATGATATGATCTTGATTGCTATTGTAGAAGATTGATAATGCTTCTCTTCAATTCTCTTAATAGTAATTTTTCTCTTGTGAAATTTTGATAATATGTCTTATATTTGAATTGATTAAATAACTATATTTATAAGTGTTTATCTAATTTCCCAAAAATTAGATTCCACAAGCTGGCATTTGAAACTTGAATTTGAGTCATTAAAATTCTACTAAAAACATATTAAAAATTGTGTCCTGGAACTTAAATGGGACCCATTCGGAAAATGGGTCCTAGGACCTAAATCTAGGACACTCAATTTCTAAGGTGTTTAAATTAATGTTGTAAATTGTTTAATATAGGCTTCCCTTTAAGAAACTAGGAATAATAAGGCTTTGGGATGCATAATTTAGGTAATTAGAAGCTTAATTAAGTCCAATTAATTAAGGGGATGCAAACATAGTGTGAAATTATAAAGGTGTACAATTTTCTACATTATATTTAGCCCCCACTTTAGTGAGAGTATGAGTCCACACTCAAACTCACACTAAAGTAGATGAATAAGTCAAGATAGGTCTAGTTGTACAATTATTGCAAAAATATGATGGCAAAGATCAAGGAGGATGATCAAGCCCCCAAGATAAAAGATCTCGTGGAAAACCAAGAAAGGAACAAAGAAACACATGCATGTAGCAATGAGACAAGATACACAATCATTTGATGTCAAAATTAATGAAAATATGAAGGTGTGTATCAAGCTTCAACTATTTGAAGGTATGGATCAAGCCTAAGTTGTTTGTCTAAAATTACACTCACAAGGGCTAGTGTATTATAATATACACTAGGTGAGCCCCAAGATAATAGGGTGAAAAACACACGCTAGGTATACAAGGTATGAACTCATAGAAAGGTGGTAGATGGGCAAGTCATGCAAGGTCTACAGGTTCCCATACATCAACAATACCAAAAGTTATACTCCCCGATAACTTTGATAAGATGCCACACAAAATGGTCATAGGTTTCACAAGGCACCACTAGTAAGAAAGTTGTATTATGCTTGGTGGCCAATATTTAGTTTTAGGATAGTCAAATGGGTTTTTATTAGTTCATGAAATATCACACCTTAGGGAACATCACACTTGATATCACCACTAAGAGAGCAATAACTGAGGGATAAAATATTCATACCTTAGGGAATGCAAGCCATAGCATTGCCATCAAGAGGAATGTCATATGCCAAGAAAGGTAACACTCTTGAAGGAAATCAAACCCAATGTCACCATCAAGAAGACACATCACATGAATTTAGAAGACTACATTTTGAATAAAGTGTCTCATTATGCAAGAAATGAGTGGGAGGCCTAATACCCCCCATTTTAATGAAATTTCTAAATACCATGTTGTGAGCAATTACTTTAAAGTAGAACATGATAAAGTCCAATACATGAGAGCTTATTTGGAAAGCCCTATGCCAAACATATGTTTCCAAATAAAGATACATCATGGAAAGAAGGTTTCCCCAATATGTAATCCTAAGATAACACACAAGGGATCTATAGATTTTGGGTTAGCACATGTATTGGCTATAGTGATATAATAGATCTTGGAACCATCATCATTCTCAAAATACTCGTAGAACAATGAAAAAAAAGGAGGAATGCCACATAAAGAGATAGAAGACAAAAACTCCTTTTGGGTCAACATGGAGGAGACCTAAATGTCTCAATGCTTTATGTCATCCCTAAAATGAAAACACAATACAAGTAAAAGGATAATGGTTACGAATTATAGAAGAATGTAGATGCAAATAAAATAATTTCACATGTTAGCTTCCTTTGTATCCTTACACCAATGGAGTAACAAGGGTCATCCAAAGTAAGCTCACAAAATAAAGACACACCAAGTAGCATAGCATGGGGGATCACATTACGCATATGAAATCACACAAAGATCATGAATAGACATAAAGCTAGCATGACACATGCATCCTAATCTTGTTCATCATATACAAAAGGTGGATAACTAGCCAAAGGGGAAACGACGAGTGCCATACTAAGACAAGGCCATCTAACCCCTTACCCCCCCAAATGTAGGAAAAGGATGAGTCAAGATAGGTGATGAGAATGTTATCCATGCAAAATAAAAATGGTTTGCATGAAATGTATTACATGTAAAAGTGAGTATGCTACGATTCTACAATTATCACATGGAAAGGAGAAAAATGTGTACATTCTATCCAATTACATCAATAGTATCATTTTCATGTATCAGTATTTGTAACGCACAACACTCATCAGTAAGATTCCCAAGAGTTCTATGAAATACATAGTAATTCATGTTTGTAATTTTTCCTTTTGTATTCTCTTTAATAGGTGGCAGTGAAACCAAACCTAGATAGAGGAGTTGATCCATTTTTCATTTAGTTTTTATTATAGTGTGTAAGAATGGTAATTTTTTGAGTTTATAGGGCTTGGGTTTCTTACTTGATTGGGCCAATTGTTGAGGTGGAGGAGGGGGAGGAGGATCTTTATATCCTAGTCCCTTGGTATCTTTGGATGGTTGTTTTTCTAGCAATTGATGGATTTTATGTTCATTGGTTATGCCACATCCTTACTTTCTTAAGATTTTAAAGCCTTGGCCATAATTATCTTCTAATTTGATAGGTATGTTGGTAACTCAACGACCATAGGATAGAAGAGTATCACTATTATCCTTGTTAACAAGCTCTTTCATGATTGATGGTTGAGGCTTGCTTTGTGTTTCAACTTCAAGATGCAAAAGGTTGAACATATCAGGTGATGGGATGATAGGAGGTTTTTGTATGGATGGATAGAAGGATGCATTGTTCTCAAGGTTATGTAAGGAGTCTTATATGAATTGTTTCATGATGTCTTCATCTTGGCCTAAGATGTCCACATCACAAGGAAATTCAATAGGAGGTGAGGTTCATGAGTGTTATCAATTGCATTTGGATCATCTCCAAAGATACCAATAGAAACATCGACTGAAGATATTAAGGGAATCCATATGTTGCCAAAGCACATATCCATAATGAATTTTGATGCAAAATTTTAGGTCTAATATATAAGGATTTACTTATTTTAGAATGAAAAAACCTAAAGATGATGTCATTTGAATGCAAATTTTTTATTTTGAACAATGCACTTGTTTTGACCAATTGATGTGAATGAAAACTACAAAAAGCTATAATTTCAATAACTAAAACTAAGATTTTCAAACAACAAGATATAAAGCAAACAAAGACAAAATTATGCCCAAAATTTTGGAAATTGACCTATAGAAGGACAGCTTCACCCAAGGGTGAATGGGTCTTTGCACAAGGGTTTGAAAAATTAAAGTCCTAGTTTCTGAGTTAGTGCTTAAGGTTTCTGTTTCAAGTTGCAAATAGATTCTTTCAGTTATAGATTTCTAAAATTTTATGATTTGATGGAAATGCAATTTGATGGCAAACAACAAGAAAAAAGACAACTTTTTTGATACAATTTTGATTGAAATTTCTGATGTATATGATGGAAAGATACTAATATGTAGACTACTATGTAAAATTAATGCAATATGTATGTAATGTTTTTGGATTTTTATGATTTTAAAGGATGAAAAATGCAATTTTGAACGATGCAAAATGAAAATTTGAAACCCTAAATGATATGTAGGACTAACTAAACTTAGTGTACCATTAGTATAGTATCTTGTGGCACCTTATCAAGGTTATTAGGCAGTATACCTCTTAGTATGGTTTTTTTGGAAAGACCTTGTAGACCTAGTGTGTGTTTTCCACTTTGCCACCTTATTACAGGAACACCTTGTAGACCTAGTGTGCGTCGCTCATTTTACCTTGTCTTGGGGGTTCACTTAGTGAATATCAGACTTCACTAGCCCATTTGTAACCTGGTTTGTGATTCACCTAGCAAATATTGGAATTTTCTATTGTGTGAGTCATTAACACCTTTTAACATGGTCACCTAGTATAATACAACTTTCTTTATAGTGGAGCCATGTGTTTCATGAGTGACATGTATGAATTCAATCCTCATGGAGAATTTTTCTTATTTGATGGATGATGTTTGGTATTTGAGACAATTTAAGACTAGGGTCTCTTTGCCTTCCCAAATCAAATATTTTAGTACTAACCTCATATTTTTTGTGTCTTTTATGTGTCCTCTTCATGTTTACATTATTTTTTTTCATTTCATCATCATTTTTATGTTCCATCATGTCATGTGTGTTCATTGTGTATGCTTTATATTTTTCGACATGTATGTTTGTGTATGTTGTCTTGTTACATATTATACATGCAAGTGTTCCTTTGTGCTTATGTTTGTTTACCATGGGATCTTGGTTCCTAGGGGATTTTGCAACCCCCTAGATACTTATTCATCCCATGTCTTCAACATTTGGACAATTGGACCCCTCTTGATATAATTTTCTACTTTAGCGTGATTCTGAGCATAACTTCATATTCTCACTAAAGTGAGGGCTAAATGTAGTGTAGAAATTTGCATACCTTAATAGTTTCACATTATGTTTTTTCCCACCTAAATTATTGAGATTAATTGACCCCCAAATTACTTAAAATTGTGTATTCTAGAGCCCATTTGTACCCCTTTTCAATATATGACAACTATTGAGTAAATGCATCCCCCTAATATGTTTCCCTCGATATTGAGTGTCCTGGAAATTTGGGCTAGAACCCATTCACCCATGGGAAAATGGGCCCCCCTTCTTAGCCACAACCCATTTTTGGACATGTCGAAGTGGCAATTTTAACATTCAAAACACCACTTACAAATTTTGACTGTCAAGATCTAATTTTTGAGAAATTAAATAGATGCATATAAATACCTAGTATTTTCACCATTTGAACCTACAAGTGAAAGAATCTAGCAAGAGGCGGACATTAAGAGCATTCAAGATCAAGCCAAGATCAACATTTTCAAATTTTAATTGCAACAATTCAAGATTCAAGTGTCATGTAAAAGTGTTTGTGATTTTATGTTATCATGTTGTCTATATTTTGTGAAGGCTAACATATTTTTGTAGGTCTCTAAAGCATTCAATTATTCAAGCAAGCAAGATCCAAATCATTGAGGAGATTTGTATGATTTTAGTCATTCAAGGAATCCATTGAAGGGTGGTGAGTTGCAACACATTGTGATTTCATTATTCCTTCCTTTCAATTATCCATTTATCATCAACATTACCATTGTAGAAGTGGAAACATTACACAAGGTTTGAATAAGGGAAGCCCCTAAAATGACCTACAATTTTCTCCCTCTTTGAATGTGTAGGTTATAGGTTTGAAGAGCATTGAAGAAGGATTGAAGAAAAATTCTTTATCGTTGCATTTGTTGTCATACATCTTGGCAAGCCATGAAAACTCAATTACATAAATATCCAACAATGTTCTGATAGATTTACAAGTGGGAATCCAAAGCTCAAATCAGCCGTTAGAGGATCCCAAAATTTGATCAGGACACACCTACAAAGATCCATTCACCCAAGGGAAACCTGGTCCTCCTATAGTTCTTGAAACCAAACTTTTTGGTTTGGTACATATCAGTCTGCACTTTCTAGATCCACTTGCAAATTACTATTTCCATCTATTTATCTTCATGATTTTGCAATTTACATATTAGGTCATATAGTTTAATCAAGGCTATCATTCCAAATAATTTCCAATTCATTCCCATCCATAATTAGATGTAGATTTGAGGTTGATTTTCTCACCTTCATGGTTGATAGTCAATTTATTCACCTTATTGATTTGCATCCCCATGAAATCCTAGAAATGATGAAATTCACCATGGGTTTTGGAATTAAACTTTAGGTATCTACATTTTTATATTTCTCTTACTGATTTGTATCCTAATGTTCTTTGGAAAATGATTGATGTTAGTGATCTAAAATATTTGACCTAAGATCCCTTTTTCATCAAAACATTCACAATAACTCATAATAATGTTATATATATTATGATACATATATTATTCCTTAAAAATACAATAATAGATAGCTTTAGTGAAGATAAAAAAGATACTATTGTTAAATGAAAAAAAATCAATAAATAATATAAAATTCTAATCATTAGGTAGGTGTGACAAAGTTAAGTTGGTAGAATATTTCTATTAGATTATGAGTGGTAGTAATTCATAGTTATGTACATTAAATATCGATATTTTAGAATGTACAAGATAATGTACAGGTACTACAAGCTCTCAATAACACACTCTAGGATCTTGAAAATGAATATGTAGATTGTGCTCTTCTAATATGGTAGGTAGATCCATGTGAAGGCATGATTCCTATTAATCAATCATGAATATTTTATTCAACATTCCCAATGCACTCACATGAAATGATAACCATTATAGAGGGATTAACAACCTATTTTATTTTATTTAGTAACAATGCATGATAGATTACATAATTGGATTTTATTTAGATATGAATTAATAATTTAAAATTTAAAATTATTAATTTTTTTAGACCATAATCCTAATTAATGAATGTTTTCCTCAATTCATGTGAAGGGAAAAATAAAACCCTAAAATATTTAGTCAATAGGACTATATATAGGGGTATTTTCATTAAATGGGGAACCAAAAGGGGCTAACAAGTGGCCACGTTTTTATAATTCAATAAAAATTGATATTAGATGAGAAATTGAAGATAGTGATGCTCAAAATTTGATGTGACTAGAAAAATATTTGTACTTCTCATGATCCAATTCCTAAACTACTAATTTTATTCTAAAATGGTGGAGATTGAGAGGTTCAAATAGGGAGAGCACACAAAGTGCTCCATTTTATTTCACAAAAATATAAATTTTTTAACTTTTTTAAGTATTTCACAAACTACTTTCTAAAGTGGAAAATTAGGTAACATCACGTAGTTTATGAGGATATTTTTTATATTTTTTAATCAATGTAATAATTTTTATAATAGACACATGTCGAAAAATAAAAAATTGAGTGTGATCCCCTCTAAAAAAAGTAATTTTTTGAATGTGTATATAATAGAGTGTGGAATGTAAAAATATAATTATTTCAAATTTGGATGAACAAATAAAAAATGATGCCCCCCAATCTTGGTTGGCTTATGCTCAATTTTGAAGGCTTGACCAAAGGTATATCGTGTCAGGTGGGTGGGGGTGGCATAGTTTATGGCCATCGTGGAAAGATGGTTTTAGCTTATGTGGCTAATCTAGGAGTACAAACCTCAAACTTTGTTGAGGTGATGATCGCTTTCCACATAATCTATATTATCACGAAGGAAAGTATGTACAACTGGTAAATAGAAGGCAATTCTAGAAATACCATAATATTATTGAATGGGAAGGTGAACCCATGCTGGTCCCTACAGGACCCTATACTCTTGGTATGAAATATCATAATGAACCATGATATCAATACATTTACTCACATGTTCAGGGCTAGCAATAAAATGGTAGATGCTCTAAGGCCAACCTAGGAGCTTTCAAATATAAATTTATTATTTGGGATGATATTTCTTTAATCTTGAGGTTTGTACATGACTTACTATCTAATGATAAAAATGCATTAGAACTATGAGCTCAAGCTAAAAGCTCTTTCAACTCATTGTGACAACTAGCATGGATTACATTTATGGGATTCCTTCCTTCCTACTCAGTGTTTTCATAAGCCTCCTCAACTTTTGATTGTTTATTTTTTGGGGTGTTGCTATAGAGTTCTTTGGTCTGCTCTATGTGTTGTAAAGACTGCCATGGGAGGATATCTTGTGCAGGACAAGCCCATATTCTACAAGGCTTGGAAGAATGAAAAATATGTTTGGACCATTCTCTATAGGGTAAAGTTGGCCTCCTATGTTGAAGGAATGATGGGGCATGACCCCAATTTATCCATGGAATTTTCCAATTTATAGAATAAGGCAATGTTACTATTGGAGATAACTCCTTCCTCATTAACATTGATCTCATCATCAAGGTTACCAACCTCTCTGTGGATGGGTCTTGCATCCCTCAAAATTTGAAGGGGCATTACCTAAAGGAAATGGAAAGGTTCTTAAAGAAAGGTGAAAAAGTGAATCAAGTACAAAATGGGTTTAATAGAGAAGACCTTCCAAGGGTGTGGAGTAGAATGGCATAGGTCCTCATGCAGTATGTAACTTTGGAAGGTAGGTTCAAAATATTCCACACCCACCTTTCCCCTATGTTGAATCATTTTCATTACAATGTTAAGATAAATTTTGCATTTTGGATTTTGTCTTCTCTAGAGTAGTTGTTTAATGTTGTTCAGGTTAAAGGATAAATTTTTTCATTACACCAAGGTTTGATCTTTAGGTTGTGCCACTTTCAGGAAGTCAGAAACCCTTCCTTTTCCTTTGTTATAAATGATTCCCTTATTATTGGTGACCATGTTAAACCCTTGGAGGGTCCCCCGCCCACCACTGGCTCTGAATTGACCTCGTCCCCCTTGTTGCATACTACCAAGGTGCGAGGTTAAACCCCTACCACTATAGTCCTTACCCTTAACTCCAAAAAGAGTGTCCATTTCTTGGACCCCACCCAAATTTCTATCTTTTATTTTGATAACTCTAACAATGAATCCTGGAACCCCACCCTTGTTGACTACCTTGTTGACTCCCCTAATGGTTCCCCTACTCATGAGGATCTCTTTGAAGTTTCCAAATCCCCTTAGTCCTTAAACCCCATAGTCCCTAGATATCCCCCGCCCTCTATGTGAATCTAGATAAATGCTACTATGGAATGCTAGTTGGAGAATGAGGTATGTGCCAATTGAGTCACACTTAAACTTAAACTAAATGATATATCTAAGGCTATCAATATTTAGAATGAAATCCTCAACTGAGGTAAAAGCAAGAAGTTGGGTACACGAAGAGGGGAAATTTTGGGCAAAACATAAAGTTTTGTAGGAGACGCATAAGCATTTTCAAACAAATTCATACGTGTTACGAATCGGGTACATGAGCCTAAATCTAAACATGTACACGTTCATCTTTAGGTATGTGAACCAAAAATGCGTACACGTTATGAAATGTGTACATGTTTAGAATACATAAGCGTTTCGAAACGTGTATGCATTTCGTGAAAGTATTTATTTTCTTAAATAAGTGACTATATTTCATTTTTCCTCACCATTTTAGTCCATGCTAGAGAAGAACAAAGGAGATCACATACACATTTCAAAGGCCTTGATTGAAGAAAAATTTGACTGCCACCTCCTCCCATCAACACAACTAACCTCATCGACCTCCAGGTTGGTTGAATTCTTCCTTTTTTTTGCTTTATATCTTGTTTTTTTGTTTTGGAATTAGTATTCGGTTTTTTTTTGTTTAGTGTGTTTTAGATCAATGTTTTATAGTTTTTAATTGCATTTAGAAAATTTCAATGAAACAAAGAACGCTAAATTGTAAATTGAAAACCATAAAAACTAAACCTAAATTGGACCCATTTAACTTAGAAATAAAAACCCTAGAAAGCCTAGGTTACAAAATTTACATAGGTCCCTAAAAACTAATTTACACAGGTTAATCCTTGGAACTAAACCCTAAAACATAAACCTAAAACCCTATTTACCCTAAAACGTAAACCTAAACTCCTAAATTAGGGCTCCTCAAGGAGGTTTAGATTACATTTTTTATTTGACATAACCTTCTTTGTATGATTTTTACTCTCACTCATGGTTCTTAGTTTATTTAGGGTGGAAGTGATGAAAAGTTCAATATTAGGGGCATGTGATATAATAGAAGAGGTAAAATAAGGATGTGTAGTAATATTTGATGACATAGCATGTAGGGAGGAATCACAAATTATAGTCCATAGTTTAGGTACACTTTGGTATGTCATTGGTGATCCACACAACTACCAATGAAATTCATAATTGACTAATAAAGGAGGTACAAACAATCGATGCATAGATCTATATATTAACCAACAAATTGATTTAATTATAATATGTTCACATAATATAAATTTGATAGCTAATTTTATCTCGAAAAACTTCATGATTGTATAATTTAACTTGAGAAAGTGTACCAATGAAGTAAAATAATGTACCTCATGTGAAAATATGTGCTTGATTTAATAAGTTTATATATCATGATGCTAGTTGATATGAGCATGCAATCACTCTATATCAATGTTATTAGCTTATATAGTGTATGATGTATTCTCTTAAAAAAACATAGAAATGCAAGTCATACTTGTTAATCTATACTATGTGAAATATGGATAGAGCTAGACACATAAATGTTATTAAATCAAATAAATATTAAAATGTGAAGCATGAATGATTTCTACCCATTTCTCTTATTTGGATGAGATCCTTTGTGAATTATGTAAGGATGCATTATGATCATATTTAAGCCTTAATTTATAGGATGTTATTCATAAGATCTATAGGTTGTGTGTAATCTAATTCCTATTTTAACTCTCATGTGTAGTGGCATTGTTCTAGATTAGGAAAACTAAATGTTGTATCAAAGCTAACTTGTAGCATGAACATTTCAATGGAAAATTCAAATTACTTATTTGAGAAACTTGATAGATGATTCATAAATGCAAGTCAATTCTATAACCAAAGGTTTATTTTCTAATATTATTTATTTATTGAATTGATCAATTGATTCCTCACTTAGAGGCAGTTAGGCTCTTTTTTGAAAACCCACGTGTCTAGAATTTATATAAATATGAAGGAAGAGTCTATGCCATAGAAAAGTTTCAAAAAATATATGATTAGAAAAAAAATTGGGTCTAAATAACTTTAGAACCCCTCTTCCTTTCTAAATCATCCAAGAGTGCTTAGAGGTCAAAATAGGTTCAAAATCCATCGTAACTCAACAACTTAGTTATAATTGAAATCTAAAATTCCTAATTGTTGATATATTGAAGCTATTCCTAGAATGCCACATATTTTATTCAAAGCACTAAGTTTAGGTGGTAGGGTTTCTAATTTACTTGTAAAAAATTATTCATGTGTCTTCTATATGTTTTCATGTCACCAAATCTCTAAATCTAAACCCTAAACCCTAAAAGCATTTATTTTGTTGTAGGACCTTAAAATGAAATTTGGTTGCCTTAGGAAACTCCACCAAATTTTATTCCCTTAAGCCATGGAACATTTTTTCCTAGGACCTTACTAGACATAGATCCCCTTAAGCCATCCTATCACCCTAAATCGTAAATTGATGTCTTAAGGGGCCCTAATATGACACTTTTAAAGGGGATCAAAGAAGTTCTCAAAATTTGGTGAATAGAGCTCAAGCTCATCTTTTTTTATTTTGTACATTGCAATTAGGTCACTAGCATATATCTATGTGTTCCTTTGAATGTATTCTATTAATTTTTAATTCTTATCTTTAGTATTCTTTGAAAACAATGAATGAGATTATAAATTTTAATGTTAGTGTTAAACTTATAATTTCTTCTTAACTACTTTGTCCCACTATAAAGAACTTGTGTCTCTTATCATGAAATTTGAAAATTTAGATAAATCAATTCATGTCCTCGAATTTAATTAAATTCTATGTCATACTTGATTAATACATCTATTCATTTTGTTGTAGGACCTTAAAATGAAATTTGGTTGCCTTAGGCAACTCCACCAAATTTTATTCCCTTAAGCCATGGACCATTTTTTCATAGGACCTTACTACACATAGATCCCCTTAAGCAATCCTATCACCCTAAATTGTAAATCGATGTCTTAAAGGGGAATTTGACATTTATTAAGGGGATCAAAGACGTTATCAAATTTTGGTGAATAGAGCTTGGTCACTCATCTTTTTTTATATTTTTTACATTGCAATTAGGTCACTAGCATATATCTATGTGTCCCTTTCAATGTCTTCTATTAATTTTTCATTCTTATCTTTAGTGTTATTTGAAAATAATGAATGAGATTAAATAAATTTTAATAAAACCCCATAATTTCATTTCTACCCTTCATATTAACAACCCCACACTGGACTCAATTTAATGTGTGTACATGCTATTAATTTTTAATGTTATGGATATTTTAATGTTATAAATTGAATGGTCTTCAAATGAAATATATTTTGAATTTGTGCATGTTCAATGTGATTTTTAAATAACTTTCAAATTGTGTGAATTATTTAATTAGTTTTTTGATATATATTTTTTAATTGTTTAACATGCAGTTGCCATATCATTGCTCACATGGATCCAATGTTTAATTTAGAGGATTTTATGCCCTATCAAGAAATTCCTATAGATCTCGTACATCCCAATCCACCACATGAAAAAAACCCTAGCACACCTCCATATTCTCCACCGCCTAACCCCCCACCCCCTCCTATAGTTGATCAGGATCTATTACGAGAGAATATGTGAGAAAACCTCATTGTCATTCAAGGAAATATAGATCTCATAAAAAATAAGCCTAGAGTCCCTCCCCATCTCGTACGGTTTGCATCTACGATGCAAACTATTGTTGATTATGTTAAATTTATTGATGTTGACCTAGATAGGTTCCATCAATGGAGAGAAGAGAGGAAACAATTCTATGTGGATGGATTGTCATATAAAGAAATCAATGACCAGAAAATTACCAAACAAGCCATGTGCCAATATTTTATTAACCCCCAAACAAACCAACCAATTCCACCCACGAAAAAATGAATTTCAATTTTTATGGTGTAGGCACCCGTAGATAGCTGCACATTTTTGGGAGAGATGGTGGATGGTGTTTGATAATCCACCACATGGCAATAGTGAGGTGCCCTTATACTTTTTGAGAAAGTTATGGGTTGAGTTTGAGTTTGGTAAAAAAACCCAACTATTTTGATATGAGGTCATTTCAAGGAGTTGGGAATGGCATGCCCCAACATAGACTAGGAGCATGTGTCAATCCTTAGCGACGTGCTCTAATTGCTCCTATTGTTCCTCCTCCTTCTCCTGGTGTTCTCATTGCATTTCAGTAGCAAACCATGTTATCAACATTAGGAGCATTAAGTTCACTTTCATGACAACTCACTCAGCAGACTACATACGCGGCCACTAAAGTGGCCAATAGAGAGCATGGAGGCTCAGGATATAGGGATACTCATACATCCACTTCAGGTGACACACATACATCTAGGATGGGGTCATACTTGAATTTACTATATTTTGAGGATCATCCTACACAGGTATGTTCATCTTTTGAACTTAAATTTAATTCAAGTTTGAAATGTGAAAAATTCATGTAAATAATAATGTGAAATTATATATATAATATAGTATTAATTCAATAAATGTTTGGTGTAGATGCATGATCATGTGATGCCTAAAACTCAATATGATCATTGTGTGTATATGTCGAGTGTTGTAGATTTGGGCTCACCTTTTGGATAGGTACTTGAACCAATATATATTAAATAATTTGTGTGGATATATATCTAATTTAATTTGAATTTGTACACATGTGTGAATTGATATATTATATCTAGATGCAGGGAGGTTATATGATACCTAGTACTAACCAACCACAAGTTATAGTGGTGAGCACTCTTGAGACATCATCAGCTTAGGTGTGTGCTTTCAAAATTTTGTTAAGTTTAAATTAAATACACATCATAGATCTAATTTAATTTTTTCATTTACATACACATGTGTGAATGATATATATGAATTGTTGTACATCTATATGCAGGAATTTCATGAGATACCCATGGCAGGCTATGCACTTGAGACATCATCGACATTTATGCATGGGAAATATTAGGTGCATGATCATGAGGACATATCATTCGAGGTTGTAAACTTTACTTTAAATCTCCTATACAATTTTTACGGACCTTTTTAATATATATATATATATATATATTCGAGGTTTTCACATATTGTTTGCTTTATATGAATATGCAGGATATAGTAGATCAGACATTTGCATCTTCTCAAGTGACAGTTATGCTACCCGTTGAAGAAAATGTGTCAGTTACAGATTCACATGATCATATGGTAATTTATGCATACTAGAAATCATTTTTACTATATTTACTAGATATTTAATTAAATTTATTTTTATCTAAAAGTTTGTATTTTCAAGTTTAAATATGTTTAATTATATCAAAATTTCTAAATAAATTTAAATCTAATTTCAAGTTTCTTGTACTCTTTTACAGCATGATGTGGGTACATCTAGTCAACATGGAACAAAGAGGAGACTTGATTTGACTGATCAGTCTGAAAGTTAGAGGGTTTTGTATTTTATGGACTATAGATCTCTAGTTTTATTTAGATATGTGTTGGACTTGACATATAAATTTTATGGACTATCTATCTCTAGTTTTATTTTGAACATGTTATTATCATATTTGTGTTTATTTATATCAATCGACTTTAATATGATGATTATATATGCAGTCAATTATGAGATCTTGTTATGTTCATTTTCATGATTATATGCACTCATACATATCTATATTTATATTTTATCTAATTTTCAAGTATTGCATGCACTATATAAATTCTTATCTAGAATCAAATTTCATATATATAATTTATCACATGGTTAGGTGACAAATTAAAACATTCCTTAAATAGTTTAGATCATATTCATAATAAATTAAGGCTAGGTAATTTTAACTATTTTCCAATTAGATAGCAAATATTTGAATCAATAAACAAAAAAACTATCTCCTTATATGTATAAAATGTATAATCTATAAAGTTGGAACAAGATATTTAAAAAGTGACATCGAACAAACATATATAATGTATATCAAGATTTTTATTACAACTATATAACATGATGAAACATATATGTGCATGTGGATACAATTAAACCTTATCAAATTTTAGGTGAAGACCAAAAATTGATATTTACATAGTCTCTTGATAAATTAATTTTTCAGTTCAATAATGACATCGTAGACCGACTTGATGAGAACCTGAAAAAATAATTAATGTAAGTAACTACAATTTTTATGAGTCATTTAAGAAAAAAATTCATGCGAGAAAAGAAAAATATATAGTAAATTCCATAAAAATTCAAATGATGTTTTCCATAGGATGGATTAAGGGGACCTAAGAAGATATATAGCTTAAGGGGGGTCTTAAGAGAATGCCTTAAGGGGAGTTAACAGGATGGTTTAAGAGGATGCATCTCATGAACCCTAGGATATGGCTTAACAGGTCCTAAGAGGATGGCTTAAGGGGATGCAAGAGGGTGGATTTGTAACGCCCATCGTGCAAACCCTAGAGAACACACATAACTCAAATAATTTTATTTTTTTAAATAATAAAATTAAACATGCAAATAACATTAAACTATAACCACATAGCATATTACATAACATTAACACACTTAGTTCTCTGGGGCACGCGAGGTTACTTCGCAACAACTAAACGGAAATAAAGATAAAGATTACAACATAACCATTTATATTATAATAACCATAAATATGGATTACATCCAATAACCATGATGCGAGAATAATAAAAATCACATAATACAACCATAATAAAACTCTTAATAAAGATACACATGATCCTAACTATTACATCATCATTTTAATGTTACATTACAATCTCTTGATAAATGAATTACATT
>VDFB02056687.1:71833-88874 GCA_007258455.2 Sequoia sempervirens
CATATGACTTAGAGATTGGGAGATGAACCCTAAACCATTAACCCATTTATATTTTCTATTCTATGCATCTCATGAACCCTAGAAACCATAAACCATAAACCATATGACCTAGAGACTAGGAGATGAACCATAAACCATTAAACCATATAGATTTGTTATTCTAAGAATCTCATTAACCCTATAAATAGTAAACCCTGAACCATATGACCTAGAGATTGGGAGATGAACCCTAAACCATTAACCCATTTATATTTTTTATTCTAAGCATCTCATGAACCCTAGAAACCGTAAACCCTAAACGATATGACCTAGAGACTGGGAGATGAACCCTAAACCATTAACCCATATAGATTTTTTATTCTAAGCATCCCATGAACCCTAGAAACTATAAACCCTGAACTATATGACTTAGAGATTGGGAGATGAACCCTAAACCATTAACCCATTTAGATTTGTTATTCTAAGCATCTCATGAACCCTAGAAACTATAAACCCTGAACCATATGACCTAGAGACTGGGAGATGAACCCTAAACCATTAACCCATATAAATTTATTATTCTTAGAATCTCATGAACCCTAGAAACTGCAAACCCTAAACCATATGACCTAGAGATTGGGAGATGAACCCTAAACCATTAACCCATTTATATTTGTTATTCTAAGCATCTCATGAACCTAGAAACTATAAACCCTAAACCATATGACCTAGAGACTAGGAGATGAACCCTAAACCATTAAGGGGTCCTAAGAGGATAGCTTAAGGGGTGTTGAGAGAGTGAATTAAGGGGATGAAAGTGGATGGATTAAGGGTAGACATACGAGGATATGGATTAAGGGGTCCTAAGAGGATAGCTTAAGGGGTGTTGAGAGAGTGACTTAAGGGGATCCAAGTGGATGGATTAAGGGTATACATACAGGGATATGGATTAAGGGGTCCTAATAGGATAACTTAAGGGGTGTTAAGAGAGTGACTTAAGGGGATTCAAGTGGATGGCTTAAGGGTAGACATACGAGGATATGGATTAAGGGGTCCTCAAAGGATATCTTAAGGGGTGTTAAGAGAGTGACTTAAGGGGATGAAAGTGGATGGATTAAGGGTAGACATACGAGGATATGGATTAAGGGGTCCTAAGAGGATAGCTTAAGGGGTGTTGAGAGAGTGACTTAAGGGGATACAAGTGGATGGATTAAGGGTAGACACTCTGAGATATAAGATTAAAAGGGAGGGTCCTAAGAGGATAGCTTAAAGGGTGTTGAGAGAGTGACTTAAGGGGATGCAAGTGGATGGATTAAGGGTAGACATACGAGGATATGGATTGAGGGGTCCTAAGAGGATAGCTTAAGGGGTGTTAAGAGAGTGACTTAAGGGGATGCAAGTGGATGGATTAAGGGTAGACATACGAGGATATGGATTAAGGGGTCCTAAGATGATAGCTTAAGGGGTGAGAGAGTGAATTAAGGGGATACAAGTGGATGGATTAAGGGTAGATAGATGAGGATATGGATTAAGGGGTCCTAATAGAATGACTTAAGGGGAATTAATAGAGATACTTAAGGGGATGTAAGAGGATGGATTAATGGTACATAAGAGGATGGCTTAAGGGGTTTTAAGAGAATGACTTAAGGGGATATGAAATCAATTATAAACTTTTTATAAAATGACAATGAATTAAATTTAGTTTTATATTTATACTATCAATTAAATGTATCTAGAACTATATATATAGTTACCTATCTCTAGATTCGAATTTCATTGTAATATATGTATCTTCTCTCTTTTTTGTAAAGCATCTAATTTTGGGAGATCTGAAACAAAAAATGATATAAAACTTTAATTAGGAAATGACTATTAAAGACAAATATATATATCAATTAAATATATATACTTGACTATATACTTACCAATATTTAGTTACTTTGTTGTACCATCTGCATCCTCTCTTTCTTTTAATCCATTTATGATTACCTCATGATCATCCATTGAAAGTGTCCATAAAAATTTATTAGAAGGCCTCTCTTGATATCTAATTAGTTTTATATTGGTTTCCACAATCAAATGTGAATAATGTATAATCTTCAAATGTAGGCAAGCCATTCTTTCTCATCAAATATTTTTGAAGCCAAGTGTCAACAACAACACTGAACTAGTTGGATATACTCAAAGTTGTCATCATCCACTCTAGGATGTACTAACTGATGTTTTCTCTCAACACATCTAGCCAACCAATACTCGGTCTGCTTCTTCATTTCCCTTAGGGAAACAACAACATACACATGTCTTGCAAAAATAAATAAAAAATTCAATAAAGAGTGACTTATATTTAATTCACATATATTAAACATGCGTACATATAAAATTCAACTCAATAAATAATGTACCTTCTTGTACAAGATCTGAAACATGATCATATTCATCTGATGTGAATAGTTGACTATCTTCAATTGTCATTTGTGTTGAACATGTGTCGATGTAGGTGTTAAGGCTCTTTGTTGCCATTGTTCGACCCATTCCATATTTTCACATGCCTCCCAATCACCTACAATACAAAATTGAAAAAATCATGCCAACTCCCTTGTCCATATTGTCCATTTGTTTGCATTCAAACTCTTAAACAAATGCCATTTTGTAGATCCATTAATTGTTTCACAATATTGTTGAAAAAAAATATAATTTTCTTCAACTAACCAAAAGAAGCATTGAATTATTGAGCTCTCACTTGTTCTTGTAGATAATTTGGTATTGCACCAATCTATAATTTCATGTGCATCTCTAAATTCTACAGTATCTTCAAATTTTAGTTGCTCTCTAGCAAGAGCTCTTTTCACACATGCACCCGCTCCATCGTGTTCTTCCTTACCATGACCAGCTTCAAAAAAACTCCATATGTGTTGGATATTATTTTCTTTATGAAGTCTACATAATCAATAAAACATTCTAGTATTTTTCAATTGACCCGTGCAATTATCTGACCATATGAGATGTTCTAGCATTTGAATTCCTCTCTCTTTTAAATTTTTATAAAATATATCAAAACAATATTTAACAAACTTGGATGAATGTAATCGATTATCACTTACATAAAAATGACACTCTCTCAAAAAAATTCTATTATCTTTTGTACTATCATCTGCATGTCTATAAACAATGTGAACAAATATAGCTACTTGCACTAAATTATAATACTGTGATTGAATTTCTTCTTGTGGAGCAAGAGTATAATTTTCAGAAAAATCAACAACTGACATATAGTTCCAATTGGGAATGTGTTTTTACATAAACAAATTGATTATCAAGCCAATGAGCATACTGAGAGTGTTGAACATATTTAGGTACAATCTTATCTTTAAATTCATTAATAAATGCATGCACACTAAATTTTTCCACAATTAGCTCACAACGTTTTCCAATTTTTCCATCTTTCAAAGTATACTCAATATTTTTAAATTTTTTTACATCCACTAATTGTTGTCCAAATTCATCTAAACTACTTTCATGCATACATTCTCCTAATAATGAAAAGTTACCACATCTATCGCATTCTCTAGAAATACATGTTTTTAAATAAAATAAGTTTCCATTAGAGGGTTCACAAAACAAACCTGCAATAAAATCTTTGATTCTTTTAGGTGGCATATGAATACCACAAATGTCATGCATAATTTGGTTAGCATGCAAAGTGCATCGTATATATTGAAAACTATCATAATAATAATGAAATTGTACATGGGTCTTACAACAACAAGAGATTCATTGCTTATTAATTCTATCATACCAAGGTTTACACTTTTCAAATGATCTTTGTCTTATATTAATATTCAATGGTAAGATTGAAGAATCTTTTTTTTTTTTATACAATTTATTTTGAGTCATATCTAAGAGATGCTTTGGATGAGGTTCACGAATTTTTGAACCCACCCTTAATTTTAAGACATCTCTAATGTTAGGTGATACTCTTGTATTATCATGCCAAAAAATTTTGATTAAAGATTTAATTTCATTAGTTAATTTCATGTATGATCTTGGAAGTCTACCACTAAAACTCCAACATTGATTAATTGGATCCTTTTCAATACTTTCTCTTCTTTTAGTAGCTCTTATCAAAGTTCTAGGATTTACTTTTATACATTTACTAATCTTACTTAACATTCTTTTATTTGAAGTTGCTTTATCAATTAGAGCAGTTGTTATTGTACAATGAGCTGCATTCTTATCTTTTGATCGACTTTTCTTACCTATAAAATCAATAGTATTAGCAACACTAGTTATGACTTGTTCTACTGAATCATCTTTCTTTTTTGGTTTTACAAAAACACCTAGTTTTTTCATCACTATTCTCATTTTCGACATTATCATCAATTGCACCATGAGTTAACATTGGAATCCTAATTTCTTTCTATAAAAAAACATTTTATATATTCTATTTCCATAATTTCTAATTTTTCTCCAAGAAACTTTACCATGAAGTTTATCTATCACATCTCTTTCAATTGTAAAAAGAACATTTTCAGGTTCATCCATACAAGGGGTTTCATTTTCATTCACACAAGGGGTTTCATTTTCATTTTCAAATGTAAAAGGGATTTCATTCACATTTTCATCAATATGAGGGATTTCATACTCATTTGCATTCTCATAAGATATAATTTCATCATTTTTTTGTTTTGGCATTGTTTCAACCCTAGAATTATTGATATCATCAATGGTGTATCCAACTTCATCTAAACAAGCAATATCAATATTATCAAAACTTGGGTTTCAACACATACCTGGATGGATTGTATGAATAGGTGCATTTTCCATATCATTGAGAGGTGGATTTGAAGACATACCCGAAGTTGTTTGCATAGGTACCATTGCCACATCATTCAAAGTTGAAGTTGAAGGCATAGTTGGGTTTGTCTCCATAATTGCATTTTCTTCCATATTCACCATCTCCACATTTGCATCATCTACATTCATTTCATCATTCATGGCTTCCTCTTCAACATTCTTGGAACTAGATGCTTGGAAGTTTTTCATTTGACAAATCCTTTCTCTTTTATCCCTTTGTCTTTTTTCCTCCATATCTCTATTTGCTTGAATTTCTTCAGGTGTCATTAACTATATACATGTTTTTCTTTGTCTTTGCTT
The DNA here is from genome assembly GCA_007258455.2 of Sequoia sempervirens. Lineage (NCBI taxonomy): Eukaryota > Viridiplantae > Streptophyta > Pinopsida > Cupressales > Cupressaceae > Sequoia > Sequoia sempervirens. The sequence continues at coordinate 76,967 of VDFB02056687.1, forward strand.
CTCACCCATGGTTACCAAACACTCTTTGATGACAAAAAAAATGATTCAAACACAACCTATTTTCAAATTGCTATCTCCTTCAAATATTCAAATAAAACTATGTAGTATCAAGATGCTTTTTTTCTTTAAACTATGAAGTACAAAAACATGATGAATGCATCCAAAAATTATCTTTTTTCCAAATATTCTTGTAACAAGTTCTTGTACTTTATTCCAATTTAGAAAATTAAATTTTCACTTTGTCTCTTCCAACAATTTGAATAGAATATGCCCCGCACAAGACAAATTTGCAATAAAAAACACAGAAAATGGCACTTTCGGTCCATACTGTAGAAAAAGAATGTTGTAGAAAAAATGTTTTTTATTAGTATTTACTAAATTAGGAAAAAATGGCTATATCAGAAATGTGTATGCGTTATGAAATGGGTACACATTTTTTCTAGGAATGCATACACGTTATATAATGCACACTTGTTACCTTAACCCAACAGGTAATTAGATAATGTGTATGCATTATGAAACGTGTACGTGTTTTGTTTAAATAATGTGTACGCATTATTTAAAATTTGATTTCCCAACCAACATGCAGCCTTGGTTTTAGGCTTGGCAATCCAAGCCTTAGCTTTTGACCTATAACTAAAAAAATAAGGCAAATTGAAGAAGAATGTCCAACTTTGGCAATATGGCTAATGGACTTTTTTTCTGAATCAATCTATAAAATTAAAACCCATTAGAGAAAATGATGTCTAATTTCCAAATATATAATTTTTTATTAATATTGGATTATTTTTGCTATTTTTTAATTAATTTCTAAGAAAACTAGTCTTTAAACTTGAAATATCAGGCTTTTCTTGTTTTTTAATAACTTTTTTTTGGTTAAGTTTCTTGTAAAAAAAATTATATGGCATCAAACTTCAGACAATTATCTACACAATGAAAAAAAAAAGATTCAAAAAATTTTTAGTTTAGGTCCAATTATGCTATCTGCACATGTTGATTTTTAAAAACAACAATTAAGGCCAATAAAAAATTAATAAAAAATAATATTCAACAAAAAATTACAAAAAAAAATCTACATCAATCTTCATGTTGTTAGCTCTCTTTTCCAAAAAGGAATTATAAAAATACATTTATTTGGGTCAAAAAGTGCTATCTATACACATGCTTGGTATGGTTAAAAAATGACTTTTAAAAAGTGGTTTTTATAGATCCCTATCAAAATTTAATTTCTATAATCTAGGTATTTGAATAATTTACATATTTGGAAACTAGACTCAAAATTTTAAATTTCATAGTACTCACTTTTTCTAAGATTCATTATGTAAATGCCTCAAATTTTCAGTCCAAGTGTGACAAATTCTGAAAAACAGGAAAAACACTTCCACTTTTTGAGCTTTTTGTGTACCCAACTTCTTGCATCAACCTAGTGCTTACTAGCCCAACTCATCACAACCAAAGATAAAATTCAAGTGATAGAAGAGAAGATTCTTAAATATAAGGTGGCTTGGATAGGTGAGGTTGATGATGAAGGTCGTTGGGGTCTATTGTTGTCCCTAACCAAGTCTTTTGATAAATAGGCTATTTAGGAGAATGAGGTTGAGGAGCTCCAAGAAGTAGTTAGCATTTAGGAAGATAGAGTGAAGTTCTAGGAGGAGGTTTCCATACTATGGAGCAATCAAGACAAACCTCAAGTTCTTATCGGAAACTTTGGACTATAGAAAGGAAACCATAAAGAATACTGGGGTTACCATCCAAGTGTTCTATTAGAAGCTTTGAAACAACTATAGAACAAGGGATGGTGATGATAGTCGAGACACTGGTCTCTCCAAGAAGAAGGGTAAGAAATGGATCAACTTTTCTTTGCCTAGTGCTCAGGAGGTCTAGCCTACCCATAAGGGGACTTTGTCCTTTGAAGAGAAACTCTAATTCCTCGGTAAGGAATGGAAGACAATTAATGGCCTTAATTTGAGTTGGGTGACCAGTAGCTAGTCTAGCCCCTAGCTGGTTTTGCTTTATGCTTTACATATTTCATCCTTTGTTGCTTTTTGTTTACTTTCTCTTTTCTACTTATTGGGTGTCTCATGTCTCATGAGCCCTCCCACTTGACCTCTATGGCCATTTTGTAAATGGGCATGGTCCCTTCCTAACTTTAATCTAATCAAAACAAATAAAAAATGACACTAAAAAATACTATACATAGGTTTTTGGTAAAAAAATAAGACACTAACAAAAAAAGATTAAAGCTTAAAATTTTAATGTATTTGAAATGTAGAAAAACATATATGAATAGAAAGGTATGAGAGAGCTTGACATTATTATTGAATTTTGGAGATCTACATAGAAATATATGAAAAACTAATGGAAAGCATGCTTGACATTTAGTTATTTTTTATATTTCTAGAAAGCACATATTTATGGATTGACATGCAAGTCCATCTCTTTGGGTTTGATGTCAAAAAAAAATCCTACCGAAGGGTTGGAAATATACAAGGTAAGTTATAATGAGTATTTTATAACATGCTCATATTATGATATGCTCATACTATAATACTAGCATTTTTTTTGCATGTAAAAAATAGAAAATGATCAAGAAATGTGTGCATCCCATGATTTTGGACCCACATGCTCTATTTTTAATGGTTTTGAGAAATTACAATAATTTTTGACTAATTTATGATATTTTATTCTTTTACTAACATGGAACATTAAAATTGAACATTTTTAAATTGAATTTGATAGTTTGAATTATTATTTTCATGTTTTAAAAAATTTAAATGACTATTTTCTCATTTTATATTTGAATTTGGAAATTGTCAATCATTTTTAATTATTTTGAAAAATTAGATATAGAATCCAATATCATACCAAGATAATTGATCATAAAGTAAAATATTGGAGGAGTGTGAAGTTGAGAATGAACAAGACAATTTTGTGCAATTAAGAAATTCAATCCAAGAGTTGAAGGTAGATCCTCTTTTCCATCTCAATTTGATATTGAAAAAATTATTGAAACAATAATTGATTTTTTTTAATCACAAAGGTGGTGATATCATAGTTGATTATATTTTGTTATTCCATGATGACAATATATTTAACCTTTCTATATGCCTTACCTTGTGTGCCTTTATCCAACCATATGTTCTACTTTTAGATTGGAGGGTAATTATCCTATGAATACATGGTTTGATAAATAATTTCAAAACTTTCACCTCTCACTCAAGGACTTAGGCACATGATCCTATTACTAAGATATGATTATTCATAAAACTTATCATACTACACTATGGTAGAAATAGCGATAATTCATTCTCACCCATCACCATAACATGATATTAATCCAATTTATTTTATAGGTTACTTGCAACCACACAAAACATGGTAAGTTTTTGAAAAATAAAAATATGGGTGGAAAAAATATCAAATATTAACTAATAATGATTAAGTTACTTAGTGAATTTATAACTTTAGATAGATTTGCATATATGTCATTAGATGATCACACATCAACAAAATAATTTTTATTTTGGGGTGAAATTTTGACACAACCAAATTTGTACCTTAAATCTTCAGAATAAAGATAGGTTTCAATAAGTTAATGGGAAGTTAAATAAATAAATAATAAATGTTTTTTTAGCACTTAGTAGACTAATATGTCAAAATCACTTGTATCATTTTCACTTGTGTCTTATCACTATTTTTTTTGTAGCAGCATTATGTGTGTCCACTATCTTGTCATGAATTAAATATTGAAGGGATAAGTGTTGGTGTATTTGATGGATATTTATTTCATTTATTGTGAATTAAATGTTGAAGGGTAGAGTGTTAATGTATTTTATCTATATATACTTCATCAACTTGATGTTCTTTATATCCTTTATAATATATTTACTTTATGTCTTATTTGTTCACTATGCTATAATGGAACCGACATAGTTCTTATAAACAAAGAAGAGTCAGTTGGACTTTAAGGGGTAAATTTAAAAGTTTAGGATGAAGAATATCTTTAAGACTAATTCCTTGGTAGTTTTGGAAGTGATTAAGATGGTCTTAGGTAATTTTTTCATGAAATAAAAAAATATATTATGATTCAATTATATTATTGTCTTTCAATTTTTGATAGTTATGTTGGACTTAGTGGAAGATAAATATACTATGAAAAAGGTGGAAAAATATCTCACTAAGCACAAATGGTGCCTAGGTCTGAAATATATTCTAGAGTGCGTCATTGTGGGGCTTGGTTTCTATAGTGGTGTTGGGGTATGGCATACTATACATACCAATTACAATGCTCCTTGGATGCTTTTTATTATTGAAGTTGTGAGAGATAAAGCGGCCAAGCATTACCACCATGCCCACTAGGGTCTAGAGTGTATAAAATCCATCATTAGGGTTTCTAATTCTAATATTGCAGATTTCTATTTTTCCTTCATTTCTACCTCAGATTTTGATGAGGAGTTCAGTCCATAATTTCATCTCTATTTGAAGTTATATAATGTTTAAGTGTATGAAAATACAACTATATCTTTTAGTATAGTATATGTTAATGTTGAAAAGTTTTGATCACACTTATCAATGTTAATATAAATATTGGTGAACACACTAGAATACTGAGAAGGGGGATGAACAGTATTCAAAAAAAATTCACACCCTCTAGAGTAAACTTAAAATTAAACTATACAGCACATGCAAGTACATGAAAGAAAGAAATAATGCACAACACCACACAACACTATATGTACACGAAAAAACCCAAAGGAGAAAAACCATGATGAGAATTTTTTTTGGGAGCTATTATCCTAATCTAGCCTCACAAATGAATAACAATTACAACTTTATTTTAGGAATACAACTCAAGGATGCTACAAATCCCTAAAAAGGTTTTAGGGTCACTCCTAAGGAAGCTATAACTCCTTGAAATCTTTGTTTTAGGTCTACAACCCAAGGAAGGAATTACTCCCTGATCTAAGAACAAACCCAAAAAGATTACAAAATGATAGTCTTTTATTGTTTGAATCTAACAATGAAGCTCAATCATTTTGATGATTGCAATTCTACTTTTCACTTCTCTTTTTGATGATTCAATTTCTTCTTTTAAAAATTATAAAAATTATTCAAATGGCTTCTTTGTAGCTTATTGGCTCACTACCTTAAAACTTTAAGAATATTTTCCTTTGTATCATGTTATGCCTATTGCACGCATGCCCCATTTGGATTGAGAAGCCTCTCTTTCCTTTTCACTTTTTCCAGGTTGTTTTCACCTTTTCCTCATTTTGTGTACCCCTAATTTTGAACTTAAGATGGTCACATGATATAAAGTCATCACATTTGAATTGGCCAAAATCATCACTCCCAAAATTACTAAGTCATTAGTCCATGTGGGTATTCCCTTGCAAGTTTCCCTTTGCACTTTGCCCTAGCGTTTGTGGAGCTCAGCAGACCCACAATTGCAGGTTTCCATCTATGGGCCGCCATCATCACTTAGCCGCTAGCTAGCAGAAAAACCCAAGGGTCCACCCACATCACAAGTTTTGCAAGGTCTTCTGCCATCTGACATTTGCACCAAGTTGAGTTCCCACATCGCACCAACTTCACTTACCATTGTACCTAGAAATTAATGTGCAATATTAATAACATTTTTCCAATAAATATAGGTGTTGATCTGTCATTTTCACCATTGTAATTTTAATTTCAAGAGAGAGAAGTGAAGAAAAAGGAGCTCATGTCCATGTAGGCTATTGGAAGATCAAAACCAAGGTCTTCATTAGATTTACGTGTCGTTTCCAAGTTAGCCATCACTTAAAATTTTAGCAAGTGCTTTCTATAGTTAGGGTTTAAGCTAGTTAGGGTTAAAAATCATAGGAATTGAAACCCCAACTCACTTGATGGCCTTTGCAGCCCTTGGTCCCACATGAAAATATTGATTCCTCATTTGAAAGTCATCCAAATTGGCCAAAATCATACCTTTGCATTCATGTGGAGCCTCGTGCTCCCTTCACGATTATTCGCATAGCAAGGACACCTTTGCAACCAATGCCATCACTGCAACTACCCCAGTTAGCACTAAAATCCTAGAGAAAAATAATTAAGTCCTTAACCCTATGCGGGAATCCCCATGCAAAATTTTGAGTATGGGTGGCCACCTTCTAATCATCGTAGGTTAACGACATAACCCTAGCCACTCTCAGCATTTTGGGTCCCACCTCCACCTTTGTCATCAATTGCTAAAATCTGCTAAGTCCAAGCGGACTTATAGGCCACTGAGTGTGGCTCGTTATCATCCTAGCACCGTTTCCTAGTAGAAAAGTTACTCTATTTTCCTACATTGCGGACTCTGACCTCTTCATTACCATTCCGAGTCTGCTAAACATGAAAATTATGTTATGTCAAAAAGTTACTTGTGGGCCAACCTATGTGTGTGGCCATATGCAAGTATCCTTGTTTTAGTATTTGTTCCCTAATTTTTGAGCGTTGACATCTCTCTGCATTGTGGATCCCATGGAAACATTCACCATTTTCTTTGATGAAGTTTTTCAGTGCTAAACTTAAGTCTAGGAGCCCATTGCAGGCCTACCAATGTGGAACGCCATCCCTCCAAAGCCATTCTTTGATGGATAACCTTCAACAATAGCCTGATAGGTTTTCTCCACATGACCAAAGGTATTTAAACTCTAAGGAACAATCCTAGACCTTCCAAGGTGCCCACGAGTCCCACAATGTAGAATGCCACATGCAATTCATCATCCCCTAAATTTTGTTGCTTAATGGCTCAGGCTCCTAATGTCCTTCTACCTTCTTGTGCTCGCATTCTTTAGATCCACAAATGAATCAAAGCTTAATCTAGTGACTTCAAGAGTCTTGCACCCAATTTCCTCACGTGTCAAACTACCTCACAAGCACCTTCATTGCCAAATTCACCATACAAAGTTCCTACTATGGGTGGTGGCCTGTGGGTCTCCATGGCTGTTTTCTCATTGTCTCCTTCTTGATGGCTTCCATCTTGGGGAAACTCACATCCTAGGTGCACATTTTTGTATATGATCCAAATGAGCCTTAAATGATTGATAGTGATGAATTTTATGATCTTTTGATGATGAATTACTAGATCTAACCCTTGGTTTGTAGGATTTGACTAATGCATGTTCTAATTTCCATATAAATGCACTTACTACATCTTTTTCATGTAGGATTTATGGAACCTATTGTGGGTCCATTTTGGAGGTCTGTTCAAAAAGATGATAAAGGAAAGAATCTCACACACATGCCAAGGGGAAAGGAAGAAAAAGATCAAATGAAATATCAGTTTCACGGGGTGGAGTGGACCTCCAAGCTCTCTTCTACCTAGAACTCAGTTTCAGATGCAAATATTGGGCACATAGACATAGGTGAGTTCTGAAAAAGGGTGATGGTTACCCTACAACAAAAAATACATGAAAGATCAAGGTTAGTGGTCTAGCCAAGGTAGTTAGCTTTCCTCCTGCACTAATCACCCAGAAATTGGCCATGGTTTGTCAGGAGTGCTACAAAACCAGAAAAAATATTATTGATCATGATGGAAGGGTGTTGGAAGATTTATCTACTAAATCTATTGGCCGAATGTTCCACATTCCCACATTCGATGTAATGGAAGAAACATAGAAGGAATTTTCTAAAAACATGTGGAAGTAGGAACCTCTGGCATGCAAGAGAATAATAAACTAGCATAGGTTGAAGGAAAAGAGGGGAATCACCACAAAGTACCACAAGAGTTGTTTAGAAGTGACTTCTTTGAAGAGTACCATGATTTAGTTACCCTATTATGTAGGGAAATGGGCCTACCAACTACCACCTTCTTCGAAGAATGGATGTTTTACTTTGTTGAGGAGATCATCTGAGGCAAGACCAAGTTCCACTGGGAAAAGATGATTAGTGAAAACTTACACAGGCAACTCATGGAAATGAAGAAGAGTTCCAAATTTTACATTACTTCATATTTGGTGTACCTCCTAGTGGAGAAATTCTCCTACAAAGGAATCTTCAGTGTAGGCACCCTGTGAACAAAGAAAGGAGAACATAAAATCTATGACTACTATCCTCAGTTGCAGTATATAAATTTCAAAAGAGAATATCAAAGGGTGAATGATGCCTTCATTGCACTCATAATCAGACTCTTGGGAGGAGACTTTGAGAGAAGGGTATCACACAACACTAGGGACTTCATTCAATAGTTTGGGTATCTATTCATACAGTTCCCAAAGTTTACATATATTAGAATAGAAGGATTCTCAGGGAAGCCCTACCAGTTACTGTGCTACCCTAATGACCACATGATCTTGCTAGAGGTTTCTCGGTCTAGCTGAAAAATTCCCACACACTATTAAGAGAAAAGTATGGAGTTAGGATTCCATATCCCTTGACCTTCAGGTAAGGAATGTATTCCTCTCCCATTGCCCAATGAACAAAATACTTAGAGAAAGAATTGGTGGAATACAACTTAGATCTCCACACCGACTAAGGAAGGATGGATCCTTATGGAAAGCTAAAGAAATGGGTTGAAAGACAATATGCCCATCAACCTCAAGTCAAGGACATTTGGGCCAACTGTGCAGATGATAAAGAAGTGAGAATGAGGAACTATATGAGAATGATAGCTTAGTTCATGAAGATGGTGAATCTATTCCCCATACCCAACTAGCTAATGGAGGAATACAACAATACTGCTTATGATAGATACAATGTTGTGGCCAACTTTCCCTTGCCTGTGATAGATTGGAATGAAGAAGAGGTCACTAACCTTGATATATTGACACAACCTATTGAAAATAGAATGAGGCAGTGGATAGATACCCAAATTTCCCAACTCAAAGCACAAGGAACTAGAGTGACATATGGTGAGCTCGAGGACGAGCTTGAAAGTGAATCTAATATTGGAGTGGCCACTACATCTTTAGAATATGCTCCCAAATCCCCACCAACAACAAGGTCAAAGAAAAGAAAGGATGTGCCTGAGCATAATCCTAAGCACAAGGTATATTCAAGAAATTCCACTGAGGGAGAATCTTCTAAGACATAAAAGAAAATGGGGGAATTTTTACTTGAGATGCCCACCATCCAGGAGGAGGATCCCTAGCATGAAGAAGAAGAAGCTGAGTAGCTACATTCATGACCTACCACTTCCACTCACATTTCTGCTGCTACCATTGCCACTCCTCCACCATCTACCTCTCAAGTTTTACTTGTCGCATCTTTGCCCACCATGGATATATCAATCCACCTCACCTCCACCTCTCTAACTGATCTAGTGATGGTACTTGACTCCTCCTCTTCCACTACATCCCCATTGTCATCCTCTTCTCTCCCTCCTCCACTAACTAATTTCTCTATTCTACCACCTATAATGTCCACTATTACTATGTCGCCTCTTACTCTACCGAATGCTTTCATGGAATATATGCAAAAAATTCCTAACAAAATTTTTGGGGTAATCCTTGACCCCAATGTTCAAGATTTGATGGCCCAAATTATTGTTTCCTTGCCTCTTCCTCCACCACCTACAGAGCCACCAAAGATGGAAAAGTGTCACATAGAACAACAATGAGAGGCTACAAAAGATGTAGTTGAGGAGCCCAAGGAATTTGATTGAGATGATTATTTTGAGCACCCACAAGGTGGGATAAACATAAATTTGGACAAAGTGCCATCTAATGAGGAGAGGTCACATTCTTTGGAAGACAATGTTGAATCCATCAATGAGTGATATGTAATAGAAACATCAGACCAAGAATTGGATGAAGAGTTTCCCTAGTAGACTAATAATATGGGTGAAAAGACCGATCCTGAAGGACACCTCTCTAAGGAAAAAGTTGACACTGATGTGGATGTGGAGATACTTGAAGAGCCTCCACTAATTGGCCAAGACAAGGGCCTAGTCTAGGAAGAAGTACCTCCAGAAAAGGAGGAAGAAAAAGATAAATATAAAGAAGAAGAGGATGTGCTAGGAAAGAGCCTCGAGCTTGAGTAGCACATTGAGATCGAGTGTGAAGAAAAGAAGATACCCTAGGAAGAGGGCATCCATAAGGAAAATATAACTTTAACCAAGTCAACCAAAGGGAAGACTATGCAAATAGAAGGCTCAAATGAAGAAGAAAAGAATGATCAAGAGGCTCCTAGCAATGAAGAGGAGCAACCTCAAAATGAATAGAGAGAGGAAGGTGATCATGAATCACCCAAGGAACAAACCAAGGTGCCTAACTAGCTAGAGTGACAATTGAAAAAGAAAGCTCCTATGGTTTTTGACCTGAAAGCTAGATTTGAGGCAATACATGGCCAAGGCACAAAAAAAAAAATGAAAGGAGAAGAAGCACAAGGTTTGTTCTCATATCATGATGGATTCCTTTGGATCTTGAACAATACAAATTTCTATTCCTATGATAAACAAAGATATGGGCATCGTGCAGGGTCAAGGCTACATCATATCAATGATAAATCTAGGTCCGATGACCCATGAGAAAAAAATAGATGAATTTCAAGGATCAGTAGCCACCATCATGCAATAAATGAATAAGGACCAATCAACTAAGGAAGAGCTAAAAGCATAGGTAGCATATCTTACCACTTACATTAAACAATGGACATACATGGAAGAAGAGGCCCCTACAACATCATCCACACCCACTGTCCTCTCCCAGGAGGAGCTGAACATAATGTAAAAGATGAAAAATTGGACCAAGTCCATAGCATATTGGTTCAATCAGGTGCTATATAATGGTGACATGTGTATCAGCCACACTGCCCGGGCATTCAACAAGTTTTGAGGGTTGCAAAAGTAGATAAATGAAATGATAAATACATGCAATAGGTTCTCTGAGTTGTACAGGATCACATATCCTAAGCTCAAATGCATCCTCAAACTCTCTCAAGAAATATGGGAAAAGGAACTAGAGCTCCTAAAGGATGATAATTGGTTATTCAAAACATTAAAAATGGGTCTGGATTACATAAAGGATGTATTAGAAAAGGATTTGCATGAGCTGGAACTCGATCTCGAATGGGTAGCAAAACTCTGGATTGATAGTGAGGATTATTTAAAAATGATGACAACTTATGAGATGCCTGCTCTAGAGATAGATCTAAAAAAAATCAAGTCATTCTTCCACAAGAAATTGGAGCAAGGGGCCAACGATACACTATCATCAGACTTTATGGACTTGCTACCAGGGAATTCATGCAATCTAAATAGGTCATCAAAGTAACCCCAAATGCACTAAGAGCTAGGAGCACGTTACTGGGAGACAAGAAGATATCCTTCCAAATCCTTCAATCCAATATCATGGAATGTGACAAGCTCTAGGATCTAATTGGGAAATTCATAGAGTATGCTACTCTCCAAAAGAATGAAGGAAAGCAAGTCATAGATGATGAATATTTGACAAAATAGTTACAAAGGATGGTAGCCACTATAGGACAAAACTGCTACAGTGCTAGGGTCACTAGATAACAAAATAGGGAAAAGACAAAGAACGTATTTTATATTGTCATATATTTGGGGGTATGTCAAACCCTAATGTAAAAATAATTTGAGCCACACAATGAAAGTTAATATTGTCCATTCATTTTTCTTTTATAAAACTATAAATAAGGGTCTCCTCTCATTTTCAAGGGGAGAGTTTAGTTGTTGCGTAAAGGAATTCTACATAAATTTAATGAGAATAGCATTATTTTGATGGTTTCTTGTGTTTTTATTCACATATGTGAATGATTCAATCTATCAATATTAGATTTTATCTTTTTTTTTCTAGTTTTAAGTTGCTTTAGTTGTTAATTTATGCTTCACTTTAATGGTGAAGAATGCTATGGTGTTGATATCTTCCTTGCTCATACTTTTTGTTGTTTGTTGATGATGAACCATTGTGTAAAGTTATTCTAAGAATTA
>VDFB02056687.1:93102-107928 GCA_007258455.2 Sequoia sempervirens
AAGCAATTGTGAACACTAGTATTGGGAGAAATTCATTTAAAGAAGAAGGAAACATGAGATCTTACTCAGAAAGCCCTATGCCAAGTCATATGTTTCCAATAAGCTACATCATGAAAAGGTAGTATTGCACATGCAATCCAACTTAAAGCATGTCATCCACATCCCAAGCTTTCTCTTATATCGTCATGAAAGGTTAACGACTAGCCAAAGGAGGCAACAACAAGTGACATACGAGGACAAGGCTGAATAACCCCTTTCCCCCACTTAGTGTAGGACAAAGGTGAGCCAAAATGAAATGCATCCTAGAGTTAAAATCAATATCAATTAGAGGAATGGGGTGCCCCCATATAAGGAAGAAACCAAACTCCTTAAAATGTTGGATTTTATGACTCAAAGCCTTGCATTCATTAGTGGAATGACCATGAACTCTATGATATGGATAGAATGAAGTCTTGTAATAGAATTTATTTCAAGTTCTTGGAGGAAGGGATATCAAGTGATCTTGGAGGAATCTTGACAAGATACCCTCTTGATCTATGGTAGAAGGTGGTCCTATGGTTTGATAGAAAGATACATCTTGCTTAGTGTGAGTTTTCCTACCTATGCAAGACTCTTTAGATTGTGATATTTTGTTCTGTCCTTGGAAAGAGGGTATAAAATGTAACGAATTTGATTCATTAGTGTTTTACGAGATGAAATTAACATTAAGCAAAGAGTTCATTGTTTGTGTCGCGTTGTGTAAAGGATGATGTTCAAGACCACTAGTGTCGAGGAGTTTAGGATGGATGACTATTAAGGATGATTTAGGAGTATGTTGTGTGAGATTGTTGATGTTGAGTGAAGGCTTGGTGATCTCTATCAAAGGACAATAACCAAGACCATGAGTGGTTTGTTGTGTGATCACATCTATAGGGTTATGAATACCTTGTTCATTAGCACAACATCCTTTTCCACTATATCCAAGTTGTTTCATAAGCTCATAACTGTTTCCATAAAGATTTTTCATTTCTTTTGGATCAGGTGGTGGTTGGTGATAATCGTCGTTAAAGGTGGTTGTGTAGTTTGTTGTGTTGTATAAAGTGCTTGAAGTGGATACTTTCGAAGGTTCATCTACTTTTTAATTTCCCCTATGTGAATCTTTGTGTATGATCTTGTACTCGCCCATGAATTCATGTTTGAAATCCAAGGAACCCCAATCATCGTCTAATATCTTGGTGTGTTGTTTAATTTCTTTTTTGTTGTCATTTTAGTGCATAGATTCCACTTGTGTAGTTGATGTTGATATGTTCAAGGTATTTTCTTTGTTTTTCTCAAGTTGTAAGACACTATAAGGCTCAGGATCAATGTCAAGTATGTATACTTTATTGTTGTAAATGTATTTCATTTTTCAATGAAGAGTGGAAGGAACACCTTTCATTGCATGAATCCACGATCTTCCTAAGATAATATTGCATGAAAGTTCATGAGGCATAACATGGATTGGTGTATTCAAAGTGGCCAATCCAACTATAAGATATATAATGATCACCCTGAGCGGTTTCTTTTTGACATTGTTAAATCCCTTAATAGATAAAGAATCAGGTCAAATAGTCAATTGATCAATTCCAAGCCTATCCAGAAGGCTTACACTACACGAATTAAGGGTAGAACCAGTATCTACAAGATTTCTCTTTATCCTTTTTCATTTGTATTGTGCTATGAACATGAAAGGATAATTTTGTTTTTGCACATCTAAAGAGGGGAGTTCACTTTAGTGGAAAACAATGTCATTGATTATTTTGTGAATGATGGATGTTATGTCAATTGGTTGCACATTAGAAGAGACGGGAACTTGTTGTAAGGTTGTTTGAATCATGGTGTGATAGGTAGGTGAATTTTGAAGAAGATATCAAAGGGATATATTTGCAGGAGTGCTCTTAAGTTGTTCAATGAGATCATACTCCCTTAATTGAGGAGCATGAGACACATTAGGAAAAGGTAGGGAAGTCAGGGTTGGTTGTTGTGGGGATGGATTGTTTTGAGTGTGATATGTATGAGCAACAATAGTATGACTCAATTGCTACGACACATTATTATAAGGTGGGTAGAGGGTGAATTTTGGTTTGTGTTGAGATGAAGGCTGGTGTGATGGAAAATAAAGGATGAGTTCAGGTTGATTTTGAGTTTGTTGTTTGTGTGAAACGGGATAAAGGATGAGTTGAGGTTGAATGATATTAAAATCCCTTAGTGAATGAGTCTAAAATGGGATCTTCATCTTCTTATAAGGGAATAATATCATTATTGTCAATGTTATCCTTGTCTTGTATCATGATATTCTCCCTATGAGGAGAGTTTTTAAGAGAAAAAAAAACCACATGTTTGTGACATTTGAGGGTTGGTTTGTCTAAAAAAACTGCATTGCAAGTATGGGAATGATCATTGGTTGTATTTTATTTTTTATTGATAATGGGGAGATGAGGAGAAGAGTCTACTTGATTATCATGTTTCCCTAAGGTCTCATTCTCTTGTTCCATATTAGTAGGAGAGCTTAGAATATGTTCATCCAAGGTTGAAGTGTGTAAAGTAGCTTCAACACAAGTGTGGGAGGCATCAAGAGAAGGACCGCTAAGGTTGTCAAATAGATTATTCCAAATTGTAGGAGCATGAGGGAAGGGAGGGTCAAGATTCACATGACTCTTAATAGGTATATCTTCTAACATCAACCTATCCTCTTTTCATCGAAGAGGGATATTAGGAAATAGAAAATTTTGATTTTCATGGGTATGAAGACTAGGTTAGGTGATTTTTAGGAATGTTTCTATGATGTCATGTTCTTGTTTTCTAACATCTTCTAGAGGGAATGAGTAGATGGAAAATCAAGACCCTCAATGCTTGTACCTTCCTTCACCAACATACCTTTGTCACTAATGGGAGAGGTATCAGGAGAAGAAAAAGTATGAGTGTGATGATTGTCTACACTATCATTCTCACCAATGGGCAATGTAAGATTAAGGATTGTACCAATGGTGTGATCATGTTTCTTAAAGACCTTATTGTTGTAATCAAAATTCAACTCATAAGAGGGAATGTTGTATTTATGCAATCCATTAATAACAAAACTAAAGCCACATCTTTTGAAAGAAAACATGG
This sequence comes from Sequoia sempervirens, assembly GCA_007258455.2. Lineage (NCBI taxonomy): Eukaryota > Viridiplantae > Streptophyta > Pinopsida > Cupressales > Cupressaceae > Sequoia > Sequoia sempervirens. The sequence goes on from VDFB02056687.1 coordinate 96,232, forward strand.
TATGATGAAAAAGGAAAGAAAGTGCAATGAAATGACTCAAAATGAAATGCAATTTTCAGATATGAAACAAGATAAAAAAAAATTACACTATGCAACAACCTGAAAGAAAACACAAATTGGAAATTAAGAAATGCATGAAATTGGCTAATTTAAGCTAGATCTAATGAAATGTATGTTACAAAAACTCATCCAACTGATATAGGTAGGTAATGGCACCAAACAGGAGCTAAAAAATAGGGTTTTCAGTTTTGGAAAAGGTAGTTTTGGGGGTGAAAAGGGACTGATTCGCCCAAGGTGGCGAATGAGTCTCACTGGGGATTTTTTTTCATAATTTTCAAAAATTTCTAAATGATTTTGATGTGTTCTGAGTTATATGATGCAAAACTAAGTTAAAAATGCAAAATTTCAAAAAAATTAAATGATTTAAGATGCAAAACAAAATGCAACCTATATGCACTTTCACTAATGCAAAATTTGAAATCCTAGAATGTAAACTAATGCAAAATGCAATGCAAGATAATTCTAGGATGATGGACACCAAATTAGAATAGAAAAGTATTCCAAAGGTGGGTTCACCAAAATGAACCATAGATTTTTTAGGAAGGGATACTATAACTCTCATGCTTAATTAGGGTTTTTCACCTAAAGGAAAGAGATAGACCCCACACAAAATCTAAGAGGTTCACTCAAACTAATGCAAGTATAATGGAAATATGAACGAAATGTGTCTAAATGAGATAAAATAAATGCAAGTAACTAATAGAAGCTATTGATCATTAATTGAAAACTATTGAAATGCAACTTGTTGGAAAACACATTGTAATATACAAAAACACCTAGAAATGAATGCAAACTATAAAAAAAATTGATGAAACTAGAAATAACATCTAGAATGTTGCTGATACTAAAAATTTGGCCTACTAGGACTCATTCGCCATTTTGGGAAAATTAATCCCAGATTTGAGAAATTGTTCTTGAGACCATTTTGGACAAATAGGTATCCAAAACTGTAGAAAACCTTGTTTAGGCCTGGCAGTGGGACTCATTCGCCATCCATGATGAATCAATCCACTTTTAAATTTTTGAAAATCCAAAAGTGGAAACTGAAGTCTCATGTCTGCACTTCAATTCTTGGCAGGTGTCCGCCTCTGAAAGTCTGATTTCTGAATCTGAAAGTGACTTTTTGTTGATATTTTTCCTTAGTCAACAAGGAGATGTCTTCAACAACTTTACAACTTTATTTTCAATGATTTCCAAGTCTTCAAGATGCCTAAATCTGTAAACACACAAGAAGAGAGGGAGAGATGTTGAATGTTAGGGCATGGGGGTTTTCCTTGGTCAAACCCCTTTTTAGATAATTAAATCAAAATGATAAAAGAATGTAATGAAACATGAAATGATGGATTTAAATACTATCTATGATGTTTGATCTTGAATTTATGTAGCAATGGAGGAATATTTTTCCCTTGAATGTCTTTGGAAGCTATCTTGATGACTTAGAATGGTAAAACCCTACCTTGCTTGGCTTAAGGAAGAAGATAGATGATGAATGAATGATAAGAGATGTGTGAATGAGTTAAGAGATGTAAATTAGGGTTTAAGAGGCTTATATTTATAGGAAATTCACCTTATTCATGGGTATGTGCAGGATCATCATGGAAAAAATAGGCCCTTAAGTGGCAAAAAAATTTAGAAAAATTGGAGTTAAGAAACTTGGCGTAAAAATTTGAATAAGTTATCTATATTATTTCAAAAATATGTAAGAATAGAATCTATAGAAAATTGAATGTAGTTTCTAATCTACTAGGTTTATTTAAAAAAAAAAAATCTATTTGATGAAAATTTGAAATTTCAATGCAGTAGTACTTAAATTTCGAGGAAAAAATAAGTAGGTGTCTGTCTAACCACCCTAACCACAATAAAATGATAATATTTTTTTATAATATTTTAGATATAAGTAGAGGACTCATGTCTCGATGTGATGCATATTTTTTTGTAATATTTTTCCAAGTAAATAATTAATTATGATTTTTTATTACAAATTTTTAAAAATATAAAAACTTCATTTATGTCTAACCACCTTAACTTGGTCAAAACTTCATGAAATTTAATTTTTTCTTTTTTTAATCCTATAGTATGTAAAGCATAGAATGTAGTATGTTTGGATTCAAAAATGTATTCTCATTTGAAAGTTATAAGGCGTTTTCAATCAGCCTATCGATGAGGGACTTTAATTAAGTAATTCTAATAGAAAATAAATAATAATTATTTATTAAATTCAATTTAAAGCATAATTTATATTGGTGAAAATCTGAAAATATCCTCTAAAACCCTTTTAGTTTCATCCAATTTTGGATTAAAGTTTGCCGACCACATACCTACAAATACCCATAATATTGCCACTTTTGGCCCATCATGATTTACATACCTTCACTACCCATCAATTGGATCCTTGAGGCTGACATGAAAGAATAATAAAGTTAAATTCTAGTTTTTCCCACTCAAAACTCAAAAATGACCCAAATGGGACTAATTCACCACCTTGGGTGAATTAGTCCCACTTGGTAGGGACTCATTTGCAACAGATGGAAAATTAGTCCCAGAGGGGCCCATTTTCCAGCTGGGTTGTTTGGGAATGAGGAAATCAGGTTTATATGGTGACTTTGTCAGGTATTTCATCAAATTATGCCTCAAGATGCAAAATATGGGGTCATAGAGGCCTATTAATGATGATGTAAAGGTCAATTAGGGCTTGGGATACAAAATTCAATGTGAAAGTGTGATACACAACACTAAAACGAGGTCCACATAGCCTAGAAAGGTACAACATCCAATGTGAATGTGTAAGACACATTACAACACTAGATTATCATTAAGTTTAATTTGCAAGCCTTCTAGTTTGATGTGAAGATGCATTTAAATACATTTTATAATGTTGAATTAAGGTAAAATTGGTTCATTGATTCTAGAGAGGAGTGAAAGTCTTTTACAACACCTTTACAAGAAATTGTTATTGAAAGGGTCCAAGACCTAGTGTAGATGTGAAAAACACCTCACAACACCAAATCAAGGCCTTATTAAGTCCAATTTATCATCAATTATTCCCCAAATCAAGCAAGTTTCCTTTTTTCTATGGTACTAGGTGATCCCATAATAGTGGTTTACAATTTTTGGCCAAATTTGGACACTTGAAATTATTATTTTTTAACTAAATCTTCACATTTTAGGCACCTATAGTGGCTAAACCGTGAGGAATTTGAAGATGGTGCAAACTAGAGTCTCATCAAATTTTGTCTGTAGATTCTAAAAATATTTTTTTCAAAATTTTTGGAATCAAATTTCACTTCTTTTTCCATCTCCCACGAAATTGATTTTTTTCAGAAAACAACATTTTTAAAAAGTGATGCACACCGTATAACGCATAACTTTTTTTTCCATGAAGGATAAAATTCTAATTCTTTCAAATTTAGATTTGTAACTCTGATATCTAGTGCTTCCACTTGGTTAGATAGTTTTTTATTGAATATTTTTTTCTTTAATCAAGTTTGAAAGTCAAATGAATTACAATTCGGAACCTGTAGCGACCGTATAAGCATAAATTTTTTGTATATGTCAAAATTTTATTTAATTTTTTTTGTTCGATCAAGGACTTCAATATCTAGTGCACTCATATTTTTTCAATTTTTTTTTTATAATCTTCTATTTTTCCACATGTGAAGAACAAAGAAATTCATTTTCGATGAAAAACCTATGTTTAATAAAACTTAAAAAACAAATACATAACAAAACCAAAACATATTAAAATTATATTCATTGGATAGCTTGTTCTGAGGAATACCATAATCATTTGAAATAAATTTTAAATGAATTCATTTGATCCCCCAAAAGCTAAATCAAAAGTGATTTTTTATCAGCATTTTGATAGGTGTAAAGGAGACGCATTTATAGGTATAGTTTAAAACTAGTGAGGTTCTATCCAAGGGGGTTTGATCTTAGGTGATTTGATCAAACCCTCTTCAATTGGAATCCTTAAAATGGAACTTTTTAAGGCTTAAATCATTATATTTTCTAAAAATATGTGATTTCAGCTAAAATTTGTTCCTCTCGGGAATTGTAAACCACTATTATGACAAGGAACCAAAATAATCAGTTGCAGTCCTCGTAGAGGAGCATTCAAGCTAATCTCAATCAAGAAAATCATGATTCAAGTGCTTCTTCTAGGAAAAATTATGAAAGAGGACAAAATTCAGGCCAAAACTTTGAATGAATTTCTTCGCAAAGGAAAAATTGAACATGGAACACGAGGCCAAATAATGGAGGTGTCCCTACACCTCTTGATCAACTGACAACCACAGATAAGTCTATAAGTGGAGTTTACCTAGTTGAGGTAGCCATATCTAGATGGTGTCAAATTCACAAGATAAACAGGCATTCAAAGTTGGATTGTCTAGAATTTCAAATTACCACAAAAATATTTCAACTAGAAGTCCAAAATGTAGTTGATGGCTCAGGTTGCTAAGACTTAGTTTCATTGAAGCCATATGATTCTTCAATGCTGGTGGTCAACCAAGTTCCTTTCTAAAAAAGTGAAAACAACTCACCTGAGAAGGAGGATATGCCCAAGGATGAAAATATGAAGGAGGTAAGTAACAATGATGCTTTATCTCAGCTCTTTGATTCAGTAGATAATGGTTCAATAGATGAGGAAGAATCTTGTGAGGATGAAGTCCATATGTTCCACCAAAGGGAAACTCCCTAAAACCTAAGGAATAAACAAGTTGGAGGCCCTTTCATGACTTCTTCTCCCCCCAACAACTTTAATACTTCACTTGATCCTAATGCCAACAACAATCCAACTTACCCCCATGTGCTTGCCCAATACTTTAACAAAAATAGATAGCCAAATCAAGCTCAAGATCAGCCCACTAGCTCCTCCCAAAGTAGATTATCTAAAGTACATGTTGAACAAATGGGAGAGTATGTCCAGAATTCCCTCTTTAGGTCACTAAACAAAACCGCCCTGTTAAAGCTAGCCTAAGAGGTACCCACCAAGAGGGTTTCCCCTTACACTTCGAATAGTGATCTTGTGATTAGAGAAATCTTGAGAAATAAACCCGATTAGCCCCTAAACTAGTAAGCTAGTAAGAATCATCCTGTAGATAAATCTCCCACCACAGATTCAAATCAAGTACAAACCAAGGATAAATACATTGATAAAGGCAAAACCCAAGTGGCTAAGGTTGATGTCTCAGTGGGATTGTTTCAAGGAAATTTGGATACCCCTCCCTTCTTCATGACTATTAAGATATTCAACAAGAACCTACATAACTTCCTATTAGACTCGGGAACTTTGGCTAATGTCGTGCCCTTTGTAGTGTGCCAAGCACTAGGGATAACTCTATCTCCCTCTTGACAGAAAGTCACTCAGCTAGAAAAGACAAAAGTGAACATACTTGGAGAAATGAACAAAATACGAATGTAGATTGTTGCTGACCCAAGGGTGTAGTAGGTAATTGACATTCAAGTTATTGATATTCTTGACATGTGTGACATTATATTGGGGTGATACTTCACCCATGCTTTGAATGGTTATGTTGCCATAGACTATTCTCATATGTTGTTGCCATGGAAGGGACTACCAAACTAGCTCTGAATTTAGAGAGAGCCTTAAATAAAGTTCATGATCATAGAGTATAACAACACAAATGAGGTGTTGTTTGCAAAAATGAAGTTGGGAAATTATTGTCCCATGGAATATCAAGATGAAGAAGAGTTCCAAGAAGAAGAGGTATTCGAGGAGGTCCTTATTTTAGTAAGCAATGATCCCACCAACTTAAACCATGTCCCTGATAGTACAAAGGTGCTAGTTGAATCTGAAGATGAAGAGTCCTACAATGATGGTAACCTTAGATTGTTGGATGGATTTCAAGAATTTATGCAGAAATGTGCATAGGATCAACTTAATTTGGAACTAGAATGGATTTTTAGGAGCTGCTACTACCAAGTTGGTGCAGGGTACATAACACTCCCCATTTTGAATTCAAATGATTCCTATGTTAGACAACAGTTGAGCATATCAAGGGATAGGTCATCCCAAAAGAAGCTACAGGAGAACAACGAAATCAAGACCATCCTAGACCTATGCATCCACCCAAGGATACAGAAGAAGATACACTACCAAGAAAGGGAGCACACCTCACCAGCCCCCAATTTAAAGAATCTTCCAAGTTTTGGATGTTGCACTTTGATGGATCCAAATCCAAGCAAGGATTAGAAGCCAATTTCAATCTCATATGTCCTATGGGTAAGATGCATTTTGTTGCCCATAGACTCTAATTTTATTGTACAAATAATGTAGTAGAATATGAGGCATTAGTTCATGGACTTTTGATGGCATTAAGAAAAAAGATTAAAATGTTGCAAGTGTTTGGTGATTCTGAGCTGGTAGTGAAACAAGTTAGAAAACTTTACTCCTTTCATGATAGAAGGTTAGAAAACTATAGAAACAAGGTATGAGATCTTATAGAAGGATTAGATGCATTCAACATTTAGTTAATTCCCCACAATAGGAATTAGATCACCGATGCATTAGCCCAAGCAACTAGCACCCTTCATCCCCTTTCCTTAATAGGCTTAAAGAAATTCACTCTAGAGCTCACCTCTACCCCATCAATGCTTGACAACATCACCAAATTTCAAGTGTTCAATTATGACAAGCACATCCTTGATTTCATTAGCAGTTATGATGTGTTTGCAACCCAAATCATTAATGAGATAGAGCTAGAAGAGGCTAAACTTGACATAGAGGGAGTAATAAACTTAAAGAGAAACACAATATCGAGAGGTATGGTTCAGCTGGAGAGAATATTTGATTTGTACTAGATAAGGGATCAAGATCAACAGACTAAGAAGGATTCAAAGGATAATCAATGTGACACTCATAATATGGGTACTACTGAAGAAATTAAAAATGTGTTCATAGGTAAAGTATGCACATCAGATGAAAGAAAGGGGATCATTGATGCCTTATGCATGTACCGTGATGTAATTTATTAGGGATACAAAGAATTGAAAATGTATGATACCTCAATTATCACTCACACCATTCCCCTCAAGCCAGATGTGAGACCTTTCTGATAGCGTCAATGCCTGATCAATGCATTGTTGGAGCCAATTATCTACAAAGACATTCAAAAGTTATTTTGGCACTCCATGTGGGTGGAAAATTTTGTCCCAGATAGGAAAAATAATGGTGAAATCATATTATGCATGGATTTTTTGGAATCTAAATAAAGTCTCTAAAAAGGACAACTACACAATGCCTTCACTAGATGAGGTATTGCAAATAGTTAATGGATCTCAAATGATGTTATTTTTTGATGACTACTCAAGATATAACTAGGTAATGGTATAATATGAAGATAGGCACAAAATGGCATTCACTATGAAGTGGCGGAAAATTTCATACAGAAGGATCTCGTTTGGATTAATCATCGACACTAAATTTTAGTGTGTCATGGACATTGCTTTCAAATATCTCATCGACAAGTGCATCATCATATACATGGATGATGTCATCATGTTCTCAAAGAAAAGGGGAGACCATGTCTTTGATTTGTGCAAGGCCTTTCAAAAATGTAGAGAGTTCGACATCTCATTGAACCTGAAGAAATGCACTTTTGGAGTGACTGAGGTAAATTTGTTGGGACATGTGAAGTCAAAAAAGGGAATCTCAATTGATCCAGAATGTATTTAGGCCATATTAAAGATTCAACTCCTAGGTAGCAAGAAAAAATGGAAGTCTTTCTTTGGAAAGATCAACTTTGTCAGGAAGTTCATCACACGCTTTGTTGAAATCATCAAGCCAATGAATGCTATGCTTAAGCAAGATGCTAAAGTGGAATGGACACTGGAAGCCAAGAAGGCTTGTGAAGAAATTAAGAAAGCAATTGCAAATGCCCTAGTGTTGGTTAGTCTAGACTATCTGGGGTCATTCTACATTTATTCCTTCACTTTGGATCACTCATGCACCAGCATGTTAACACAGAAAGATGAAGAAGAGAATGAGCGACCCATTGCATTCATGAGTGATCCAATAAAAGATGCAAAATTAAGGTACCAAAATTTTGAAAAGTAGGCATATGATTTGGTCAAAGGAGATAAGAAATTTTGGCACTATATTCTCTGAAACAAGGTATTTACAATTGTACCAGATCTAGTTGTCAAGACCCTATTAATGCAGAATGAGTTAGGAGAAAGAAGAGAAAAATGGGTCACTTTGCTACAATAATATGACATGGAGATTTAGCCCATGAAATTGGTCTGAGGAAAATCCCTCACTCGCACCATAGAAAAAACTAAACTCGAGCTATATGCTACAGGGATCCATATTGTACAAGCTAAATCATGAATGAAACTACTTTAGATGCCTGGGAAAGGAGGAAGCAACTAAGGTGCTAAAACAATTTCATGATAGGTTCGACACTAGTCATCAATTCATCCCCTTCATTGCTCATCAAATCTTGTGGACTAGGTACTATTAGTCTATGCTATTCAAGGATGTGCACAACCATATCAGATCCTATCACATCTACCAAACTTCTGCTACTCGAGAAAGGAATGTTGATGTCCCATTGTAGCCAGTTGCAGAGGTAAGGCCTTTGGCTGAGTGGGGACTAAACTTCATTGGTTTGGTAGGCCCACCATCCTCTGAAGGCCATAGGTACATTCTAACTACTTTTGATTACTAGACTAGATAGACTGAAGCAATAACATGTAGGCAATGTACAAATGAAGTATTTACTAATTTCCTAGAAATTTTTATTTTGAATCACTTTGATTGCTTGTTTTCCCTTGTGTTCAACAATGGTCCCACCTTTTCATCCCTTAAGTTTTCTAGTTGGGCCTTTGATTATAGATTCATGCTTAAATTCTCTTCTAACTACTACCCCCAAGAAAATGTCCTAGTTGAATCCACAAATACAAATCTTCTGACTATGATCCAAAAGCTACTTGACAAGAATCCAAAAGATTGGCACACCTAGTTGCATTTTCCCCTATGGGAAGATCGCACGTGCTACAACGTTGCCTTGGGAAATTCCCCATTTTTCTTTGTCTATGGTCCAAAGCCAATATTCCCAGTCCACCTCAAGATCCCCATGCTCCAATTTGTTAATACATAGTATGAGGAAGGAGAATGCCAAGAAGCTTGCCTTGTTGAATTGCTGCATTTAGAAGAAATTGGTGACCAAGCAATAGAAAAAATTTCCAAACACTAGGGCATAGTCAAAAGATGGTTTGATCATCAAGCCAAAGTAAAGGCCTTTAGGATTACAAATTTAGTCCTCTGCTAGGAAAATTCCCTTGAAAAGAAAGGGGACATGACAAATTCGATAAGCTCTAGCTTGGCCCCTTTCAAATTTCAAAAATTCTAGGACATAATTTCTTTTGCCTCAAAATGCTAACTGGAGAGGATGTCTCATTGCAAATCAATGGGTAGTACCTCAAGTATTATTTCCTTGTCTAAGCTTCCCAAGCTCATCTCTTTGTATATGGGTGTAAATAGCTAGGGTAGGTTCTTTTTCTTTGCTTCTTTTCTTTCACCTCATTTTTGCTCACTTTCCCAACTTTTGGTTTTGCTAAGGTGTCTCTCTATCTTAGTACAGTGGTTGTGACTAGCTCATCAGAGGGACAAATTTTCTTCCCTCTCCCATTCACTCTTTGGATAAGTCTTCATCTGTTACTATTGGCTTCTGATCGCTCCTATGAAGCAGGTTTCCTTACTTGAATTCCAACTTGATCTAGGATAGAACCCTTATTTGAATCTCCTCACACTTTGTAGACACCTAAATTTGGAAACTTAATTTATCCAAATTTATCCCATTTCGTCTAAACATCCTTTTATTTGCATTAATTAAGTAATATCACTATTATTTAATTAATACCCTTAATTCTACAAAATCCCTAAGGTATTTAGTTAACAATTAGATACCTTATCTCTTTAATCCTCTTTTCATTAAATAAATTAAATAAATATTACATTTATTTTATTCCTCACATGTCAAATATTTCTCTTAATCCTAATCAACCTCTTAATCTTTTCATTTGGGATGTGCACATGCCTAATCCTTGATTAGGATGTCACATCCTCCAACTTTTGCAAGTTGGCTTCTAATCCTTATTAACCACTAATTATCCCCCAATTACTGATTAGTTAAGCCTAATCAGTACCTTGGTCAACTCTCTCCATCCCCCAAGGAATTTTTAATTCCTTTTTATTCATCCAAGGCTCCTCTCTCCCCCATGTGAATTTTTAATTCACTTTTATTGCTCCAAGGAATCTTCTCTTCCCCATACAAATTCTAGAACCTTTGACTTGTCACATCACATGTGCCAAAGTTTTCTAGAATATTTGAATTATCACATCAAGTCACATGTGGGTAAGTACTTACCTTTTTTTAAGCACCTTGTTTTATCCAAGGTACTTCTCACCTCTCTTTTTGGGAACCTTGTCTTGTCCAAAAGATCTCCCAATCATGTAATTCACATTTATTCACCCAAGATTCTCGTCTTCCCCATGTGATCATTGAGAGGTCACATCATCCCTTTTCCAAGGTACTTGTCCTTCCTCCACATCATTTGTCCTTATTCCACCCCACTTACACATCATCACTTCCTAAGCCACTTCACATTCCACATGTCAAGATGTGAGGGCTTGTGAGTCCTCAACTCACCATAGCCCTTCATCTTGGCCTTGTTGGCTTAATCTCAACCATTGAATTCTCTAAATAATTCAAATTCTTCTATAAATACCCCCCTTTTCTCTCATTTAGGGACCTTATGCATTTGATACCAAACTCTTGCCATTTTTTCATTTGAAACAACACTTAGCCATTTGCACCCTTATGCTACCAATTTGATTACTCAACTTGCAAACATTTTCCCTCATCTAATCAAGTCATTTAGCAATTAGCATTTTCATTTTATCATATTGTTCATCTTGCATCTAGCCATCTCCATAGCCATCCAAGGAGCACACAAGCTTTTAAACATTAAGGGCCAACCAAGGGATTCAACAACACAAAGGTATAATCATTTACAATCATTATTTTGCTATCTTTCTTTGTGTTATCATTTCTTAGGCTAATCTTTGAGGTGTTCCTTATGTTGTTATTTATTGCATAATATTTATATTGCACCTTTAGAATAGGATAAACTCAAGGCTTCACATTTATAGCATGCCTATTGGGACCCATAAATGGGTTCCTTCATTTCATATTTGTTGTTGTTAAGTTTGTTTGCAAGTCCAGGTCATAGAGGGGTGGACTTACCCTGCAGAGTGGTGGACCTGCTCTCCAAGTTACTATAGAGGGGTGGAATTTTCCTCCAGTGTGTTGTAGTGAGGCATACTTGCTCTAGTTTCTATTCTATTTTTTGACATTTGATCATAGTGGGGCGGACCTACCCTAGTATTCATGCTAATTTCTGACATTTGACTATAGTGGGGAAAACCTGCCCTAGTTTTCATCCTATTTTCTAACATTTGATTGTAGTGGGGCCAACCCTCCCTAGTTTCCATTCCGTTTTCTGATATTTGATTGCAGTGGGGCAGACTTGCCCTAGTTTTCATCCTATTTTCTAACATGTGACTACAGTGGGGCGGACCATCCCTAGTTTTCATCCTATTTTCTGACATTT
>VDFB02056689.1:0-16887 GCA_007258455.2 Sequoia sempervirens
TTTTAATTATAGATGAAAGCTAAGATAAAAGTATTATTACTTATATAGGCATATATTTGTAAACTGACATATATAAAAGAGTAAAATTATTTACATGTGTATAATATATAAAAGTATTATCATTTACATATTATACATTATATATAGTCAAAATAAATTTATATTATATTATTATGTATTATAAAAAGATGGATAAACAATATTAAAAAAATTAACGGCATTAAAGATTGCTTATATATTAAAAGAGAATTAAAAATGCACTTTAAAGTAAAATAAAATAACTCTTAATTAAATTAAATAATTTTATATTATTATAATATATAAATACATATAAAAGTACACTTATATTATTCTTCTAATATAAAAATATCCCTTATTACTTACATTTAAATATAATATATTCACACAAAAAATTATATATTAAAACAATATTACTTACATGTCTATACATTATATAAGTAATGCATAAATAGATATATTTACCTAAAAGTTATTTATTTATATAGTAATATTTCTTTTGTTTATATATACATTATATGTATTGTTTACTTTATTTTTATTTGAAAAGTCTTTTTGAAAGGGTAAAAAAATTATTTTATTCAAAAGACTTATTTACATACACATTGAATACATTTCCAAATGGTTATAGTCATCAAAACAAACCAAAAATGAGAAATTCACCAAGGATTCACATGTACTACCACTCATCAACTTGACTAGACAAGATCAAAATCTCACTAATAATGGACTTTCCCCTACTCAACCCCCACAACTAATGTAACTGATCATCATCCTAAATAAATTGAAATAACTGATGGATCTTAAGTTGGTCCAATCCATTTCAATCTAATACATTCCAATTGGCTATATGTAATGTCTTGTTCAAAAAATTCCTTAATTTTACCTAAATAGAATTCTATACTCACAATAATACTTGCATAACTAATTATAAATATTAATTTAACTTCAAACTAGTAATTTTGATAATTATTAACTTTGAATTTAAAGCTTAATACAAATTTTAAAATATTAAACTTATATGAACTATTGTAATTTTTCCTCTAATCTACAAATTCTTCACTTGTATTTAATTAATTGGAAATATTTCCTAAATTTTTGTTTAAAGTTAGGGGTTTTCGTCCACTAATTTGGTAAGAAAAATTGAAGGTTTTCATCCTTAAATATCTGGTCTTTGAGGGGTTTTTTCTATGTTTGTTGAACCACATTTACAATCCACAAGGGATGAAAATTAGATATAAAATGTGCTTTCCTTTCGAGCCTTGATTGGCCTCCTTTAAATAGAACTTTCCCCAATAGATGCACCTATTCAAATGTCCCTTTGATTGGAAACAAACTTAATTATATATTATTATTTAATATTAATTTTATTGGAAGTCACATTGTTTCATGTGTTGAGGGGTTTCCTTAATTACTTGGAGATCAAAATAGTTTATTTCCAATAGCTAGTGCTATGTGTTGTCATTATAATTTTATTAGGGTTTATTAACATCCAACATCTTCCACTACCCATTATTCATTAGTATTAGTTATTATTAATCCTTATTTAGTTATAATCGAGCACTACCAAGAGCCATGGGAATGTTATAATGGGAATCTAATTTAACTTTTAAGAAGGGGGCATTAAAATCCACGCTTCCCAAAATTTCTTGTCCTCAAGCAACTTTAAATAGGGATTCTCAAAGATATTTACTTCTTCCTATGTGGCATCCTCCATAGACAGATTCTTCCACTTAACCAAATATTCCAGAATAACCTTACTTCTCAACTTCCTTTCTCTCATGTCAATGATTTCTTCAAGTTCCAATATCAATTTACCCACATCATCAAGTGGAGGTAACTCTAGGTATGATGCAATATGTTGACCTAATAGTTTCTTAAGGTGATATATGTGAAAGGAATTGTAAATTCTACTATTCATTGGTAACTCCAACTCATAAGCTACCTCCCATATTCTTTGTGTAATCTTATAAGGGTTTGAACTTCTCTCCACTACTTCTCTTGAAGGAATAATTCTTATAAGGCTATAACCTTATGAAAACTAAGTCTCCAAATTCAAATGTTCTTTCTACACCATGGCAAACAACATACATCTTTTGCTTCAATTTTGGAGTTAGTGTAAGTTTTCTTTGAGTGTGTTTAAAATATCCATACTATTGTACCAAATAAATCTATCATCCATTCACCCTAAAATATCCATACTATTGTAAGCTAAGATTTTTGATATACACAATCATGCCCTTGGACTCCTTGCTACACAATAAATATTACATGGTAAAAATTAAACTACAAATAAAACTATCATCCATTCACCCTAATATATATGGAAAAATATACATTTTAAGCTAACTACTAATGCAACTATAACTAACACTAATTTTACCTCTAACCCATCCTCTACTAATATTAATTCCAAATGTGGTACTCAATCCCATAGTGTCACTACTACTAGTGTTCCACCATTTAATATTTATTCATTTTCCACTTGCCCTCCCCACCATGGTTTAACTCCTAGTTTTACCCCTCCTAAGATACCCATTGCTTGAATACATCACATCAATGCCTTTTATTTACCACTACTAGGCCTAGATCATTACCCCACTTAACGAAGTCACTTCCACATCCAACATTGTAACCCTTACTCCAAATGTCCCTGGATCTCTCTCTTCTTCCATGTCATTATCCCAAAATATCACTTCATATACCCTTCTTGTACCACTCATACATATGCCCACACACACCATACCAATCCCCAAATCTCATTAGTCACTAATTTTTCCTTCACCCTAGGTTACACACTATTTCAGAAAATAAATCAAGTAGAAAAGAGATTGGATGCAAAGCCAAATAGACATTATAGTGATTATTTCAAATATGTCAAACATAAACCAATATATTTTCCACTAGCATACATATCTTAGATAAATCTATGTAAAATATGTTGAGATATATCCTTCCAAAGAATATGTTCTACTTGTATATGATAAGTTGGTTAAAAAATAAGCACATCAAGAATAATATCTCTATGTATTTAACATAGATTTAGATCTAAGATAAGTATACAAGTAACATCTCCAATTACATGTAAACAACATTATTTTAATAGAAAAATAAATTAAAATATGTATATTTACATATGATATATTTTTTTCTTTATAAATAGATTTATTAATACTAAGGTTCTATATGAATTCTTATTTTATATAAGACTTTGTAGAAATATTTATATGATTTATTTATATCATTAAACCATTTTTTTCTCTCACATATGATATTAACTTCTATCTTAAGAGATTTCAAAAATATATGAATATAGATATGTAAGATAATTTCTATTATACTCACAAAACCGTATTTTATATACATTATATATTTCTAAATAATATCACTCAAACTAATATTATTTACATTTATAATATGTATAAAAGTACTATCATTTATATGTATACATATATATTAGTCAAAATAAATTTATAATACACAACATTATAATATATCATATTATAATGTTGTGTATTATAATTGATAATATAAGAGATGGATAAACTATATTAAAAAAGATGGATGACATTAAAGATTGTTTGTATATTAAAATCGAATATAGAAATTTATCTTATAGTAAAATAAAATAGCTCTTAATTAAATAAAATATATTTATATGATTATAATATATAATACTATATTTATATATTCTCTTCATAATATACTTATCTAAAAAATAATTATATATACAAATAATATTTTACTTTACTTAAAATTATTTCATTTTATTTACATTATTTTGAAGATGCTCTTTTTAATGGTATTTTTTTTGAATTGTTAATATATTACTAATATCGGAAAAAATCATTACATCATAGTTTTCATCTTATATCTGAGTCTATTGTCTATGTTTTAACTTTGCATGCAAGGAATTTTTAATATAAACAAGTTTTAGGTCTAAATAAGGTAGAGTAGAACATTCATTGCATAGTTTACGAAATTTTCATGAATTCATACTTTTCAAAATTTTATACTTTCATTGTAGCTTTCCCAGTCATTCTTCCCAATTGGTGGCTCTATACCTAACATTTCTCTATTTGATCTCACTACCTCCACCATTAGATCTTCTCCCTAGTTCACAAAGAATCTTGGACATCCCTACAATCCTAGATATTTTTTCAAAGTCTCTACCTTATATTTTTGTTGTATTTTCTTTGAAATTCAAGATAATTCCTCTGAAATGGAATGTTGTATTCCTTGTTGAAAGGTCCATGCCTCACATATTTTATCTACTATTTGATAACCTCTACCTTCCCATTTTTTCAGTAGCCTTATGAATTTCTCTTTGGATATCTCCAATGTCACTGTAATTTGCGCATAAATATTGTGATATATGAGTCTTTTAGCACACTCAGTAAGTGCTCTTTTTTTTCCCCAAATGCTTTCATCATTTCTTGCTTTCCACAAAAACCATAATATTTCAATAGATAGTAAAATCCAAAATAATTTAAAAGATTTATCTAATCCCTCTACTATTCCAAAAAAAATTTCCTATCACTTAATTTTACCTGAATCCCCTCAACCTTCTAGGTTCGCACAAAACAAATTTCATATTTCCTTTACAAAAATGTAATCAAAGAAAATGTGAGTACTAGTTTTCTATTTTCTACATAGTCCACACATTTCTATGCTAGTGACAGAGAATGAGTAAGGGAGATTTTTAATATAAACAAGCATTTAAAACATGCCTTTTTTAGGTTCTAAGACTGTGTTCCACATCCATTTAAATATATTGATCCATTTTTATCTCTAATTTCAATGTTTCAACAATTGTTTAGGTGCATATTTATGTCTTGGGTATCAACCAAGGCTTTATAAACAAGCTTTTGTCTCATGTTTTTCAATTTAGAACCACCACTCCACTTGAATGTGTCCAAAATATCACAACGAGAATCGTAAGTTATGGAAAACTGAAGCATCTTACATGTCTCCCTGAGGATAAAATATGTTCTCCATTAGGATGGAGGCAGATCAAATTCTACACCGAGGAAGCTTAATATTTTAAGTGAGGACTACAAATAAAATCCTCAAAATAATTAACACCTTTCTTGCAACATGCTTTAGCAAAGCATCCTTGCAATAAGGCAAGGTTCCTCTCTTTATAGTACAGGATCTACTAAACTGAACTAGAGAGATATTTTTTTTACCTCTATCAATCATATCACTATTTTTATCAAACCTTTAACTTTCTCCGAAGGCTTCCATATGGTTTTGAAAACATTAGATCCAACAAGGGTAATGTAGAGCTTCCCCTAATGTCTAATTAATTGATGTAGATGATCATACATACAGCTCAAAAGACCTAAATATCCCTAGATTAAGTAGATCATCATTCAAGAGAGGGCTTCATCAAATTATCAACCAAGGAGTCATAGACTTTAGATGATGTTGGCACCATATATGCATTCAAGAATCCTAGACATCTTATATCAACTGAGTATAGGTGATTGAACAAGGATAAACTCATGAAAATATTTTAATTGAAAATAACTTCTACCTAAAGGATAGGGTAAGAAAATACCAATAATTGTTAAGTGTTATGGGTACTTATTGCTTCTGAATATAACTAATAACTATTATGTTGTGGCATGTCCTAATTCAACTAATTATTCAAAAGTTTGAACAAAATATAATATTCAATATAATGTAAGCTAGAAACTAGAAACTAAAAATCACAATGCATAATCTACTGAATTATCTAAACTAATGTGGCTTTGTAGTATCTCAAGTGGCCCTTGTTTGAGTTGTTGCATCCACAAGATCTTCTTCAATTACTTAACTCAAGGAAACATGCTGAAATATATTCTCTATTATATTCCAATCATACATAGAGTTATGAGAAGAATGTAACAAAATTTTCAATTCAATATAATACATACAAAGACCTAGTTGTTGGCCTTCTCGATAGGGTACCCTGCTATATAGGGTTTGCGAGAGTCCATTTAATCATAAAATATAAACAAAATAAAAGTAGATATCAACTCTCCCATGAAAATAAGAAGAGGACTAGGTCCTTTAAAAAAAATAATTAGTAAGAATAGGAGTGTAGAAGTCAAATAAGGACTCAAGAAGGACTCAAGACTATTTAAGATAACCGTTATAAATTGGAAACATGCCCTAATAGAGAAACCCTTATTATAATGGTTATTCCTTAATCCAAAACATACCCCTTTCTCCTCCATACTTTATTAAAAATATGGAGGGACACTTGGCCATCCATGATCCCATCCTCAAATCATCACCCTCATCTCATCCTGGAAATGTGCTTGTGTTGAAGCAAATTAACTCCTCTAGCTGCATTAAACTATCATCCTTTTGTTGTGGGTTGGAATATCCTTCATTATAGGGGTTAGTTCTAATTTATTAAAGGAATTTTCATTGTTAGAAACTATGATTAAAATGAAATTCTACTAAAATCACAAACATTCAAAGTTCACACATACATTCATTAATATAACATACATATTACTTTCAAATGCTTTGAAATGCTTAAATTATATAGAAAAGTTTGGTAATTTCTTTTGGAGTTTAGTAGAAATAAGATAAAAACATGCAACTACAACAAGGAAATTGGACATTCTTAAGGCTCATTATCCCCCAACTTAACTTCTTTCTTGTCCTCAAGCAACTTAGGGCCCTAGGTTGTATTATAATGCAACTTCCCTATAGTTCACCATGTTGGTAATCCCTTCACCTTGCTTCAGGTAGAATCCACTTTTTTCTGATATCTTCTCCCATCTGGTTTCCTCTAATGCATCTATCTCTTGTCTTGTTCTTTTCCAATGTGGGATTAGAAACAAGAGAAGAGGAGGATAGAATGTCAAGGGAAGCTAGGTGATGTCATTTTCAAGGAAGGTTGAGATGTATTTATGGGATCTTTTTAATGTTACTAGGTAGTTAAATATTGAGTTGAGTTCTTTCCTTTGTAGCTATAGTGTCAATTTTATCCATCTATCTTGAGAGAAATAAATTGCCTCTTTTCATATCCTTGCTACAAGATCTTGAAATATTTTGTAATCATGTTCTCTACATTCCATAATCTTTTCCCTTTCCCTCATTTGGTTTATCAATCTAATCCATTCTTCCACCACCTCATGAGGGTCTTTAGCTTCTACCCTACATAGAAGGGGAAATGGATTCTCCCTTTCTTGATAGCTCCTTTGTAGTTGTCCTCTTTGGTGCTCATTCCATATAATCTAAACATCTCCCACAAACATGAGTGGGTTCCAAGCAGAGTCATTAGGGATAACTAGGTTATGTAGGTAGAATTCACATAACTTATCCTACATATCTAGGGTGGATCGCTAGTATGTTTCTAAAAATAGGGTGGGTAAATATAAAGAGACTGGAAGATCATTAATCAATTAACTAAACTAAAAAATAAAAAATTCTTGTAGATATAGGGTATAAACCCTAGTAGGAGGTTTGCATCTTAGAAGTTGCACTAGATCTTTTTGACCAACTCCCCTATTTTCACTCTTATTTTTTGCATTTTTTCTATCAATTTCCCTAGTATGTGTTGACTTCAACTCATATTTTTCTTTCTACCAATCTGTTTTCTTTTTGGAAAACTTTCTTACCTTATTCTATAACTCAGTGCCAAGGGTCACCACAGTAGGGGTTTTAGGCATTCTCAGGGTTGCATCTTGGTTTATAGGATGTGGAGTTTTTTTGTTGCTCTCAAAGATAGCCAATTGCATTAGTTTCTCCAGTATTGATCCTTATTGCTTAAAGGCATGTAGCCTTTGTTGGAAGTTTGGGGAGATTGTTGAAGTTTGTCATTGATGATGTTGTTTGGAAACATGAGCATGGAAGGTGCATAACAACTTGATGCGATGTTTTCATTGATGTAAACATTGTTGTGGATCATTCTGATAAGTTCTAATAGGTTCTATAGTTGTTAAGGAATACAATTGTGCAAAATGTTTTGATCCAAAAAGATCAGTTGAGTAGAAATTTGACTAAGTGTCAAATTTGCCAGTTCAGTGTAGCAGTGCATCAATTTTTGGGTCTGCACCACTCTGTAAATGAAGATATGACTTTGTGCTTCTAAAATTATTTTGGAGAATGTTAGATGTATCTAATTATAATATTTCATCATGTTTGAACAAGTGGATCAAAAGATGAATAACGAAGTTTGTCTTGGTTTATTACAATTATTTTCTGTACAGTGTGTTTGTGAGGGAGAATCCACACTTCTTTGCAGATACATTTTTTGCCTTGTGGTTTTGGAGATAAGTTTCCAGATGTTAGTAGAGCATGGATTCCAAATGGCATTGAGTTTTGAGGTCCACATGTCTAGATGTGGATATAGAATTGAAGGTTTTTAGTCTTAGGTCTTATGCCATGCTGACCTAACATTTTTTATGTTATGCAAAGGATGAATAAGTGTTATCTTATGTGGGATCTATTATAGGTCCATGCCGACCTATCTTAAGATATTTTGAGTTTTTAATTATGGCGCATTGTGTAGAAGAAATTTTTTAAGCTGATAAGTTACATTTTGGGTATTACATCTAATTAGGCCAACTTAATTTATGTTATACTTGATGTGGATATATAAGTTGGATTATTTTTGGTGTTTTGATGCAATGAATGTGACATGCATTGTGTGTGATGAGAATTTGATCAAAGTAGTGCAAATTTAAGCTGTGAATGTTAAGTTGAAGATCAAAATTGTGTGAATGAAGAGTGAGGTAGAGTGTTGAATCTGTGTGTAATGTTAATTTGTTAATCTAATTGAAAACAAAAACACAATTAACAGAACTTTAAACTAAAGAAATTTGAAATAAAACTGAATATAAAAGAGAATTTCTTCAGAAGCATTCTGTCTTTCTCTATCTCCAGAGATTTGTTCGAAACTGCTGCTCTCAGATTGTGTAAGCTCAGCTTCTCCAAATGGCTGTCTGCAGAATGAGTATGCAAATGAAAATCTCTATCCTATATGTTGGTAAGAGTGAAAATGTTGACAGATATGGACAAGGGCTGTGGATTATGCACAGGGGTAACGGATTATGGATGCCATGATATGCTATGCTACTATTGCTATGCTATGAAAATACTGTGAATGCTATGAATGCTGTGAATGCTAAAAAGGCTTATACTATTGCAAATTGACTATAATTTTCCTGCTTAAAACTTCTATATCATTTGAAGTACCTGACAGTCTTATTTATAGTTTTTCTCAGGCACAATCCTGACTGGCAAAGATCAACGGCTGTGAGGTTGTCTGGTAAGTTTGAATGGTGAGAGATGGAGAGGTTGAGAAGAAAATGGAAGAGGTTGGGAGGTTGGAGAGAAGTATGGATTCTGTCTTCCAGCCCGCGGGGAATAAGCACACGCAGTAGAAAAGTGTTTTCTATTTTGGCAGTTTGTTTCACGGGTGTTGAAGATAATCAGCAAATTAATTAAATAAATAAATTTATTTAATTTCATTTATTGAATTTGATTTTTGATTTTTGCACTATGGAAGATTTAATTAAATATTTTGTAATATTTAATTGTGATGTGACTTTAGAAGAATTAATTAAATATTTTCAAGATATTTAATTATGAATAGATATTTGAAGAATTTAATTAAATATTTTGAAATATTTAATTATGAATGGATATTAGAATCGAATTAGAGGAATTAATTAAATATTTGAAATATTTAATTAAATGTTTTGGATAATGTTAGATAATATCTAATTACCTAATATTTCATCATGTTTGGAACAAGACTGGTCAGATGAATACTTGAGGTTTGTCTTAGTTTTAATACAATTATTTTACAGGATAGTGTGTTTGTGTGGGAGAATCCGTAGTTCTCCACATATGAGTTTTTGGCCTTCCAGTTTTGGAGATAAGTTTCCAAATGTTAGTAGAGCATGGATTGTAGATGGAATTGAATTTTGAGGTCCACATTTCTAGATGTAAATAAACAATTGAAGGATTTTTGTTTTAGGTCTTATTTTGTGTCGAACTAACATGTTTGATGTTATTTAAAGGATAAATATGTATTGTTATCTTATGTGGGATATATTATATAGGTCCATGCCGACCTATCTTAAGATTATTTTGAGTTTTTAATTATGACATTGTGTAGAAAGAAATTTTTTAAAAGTGATAGAAGTTACATTTGGGTATTACATCTACAATTAAATTGTAATTTATGTTATACTTGATGTGGATATATAAGTTGGATTATTTTTGGTGTTTTGATGCAATGAATGTGACATGCATTGTGTGTGATGAGAATTTGATCAAAGTAGTGCAAATTTAAGCTGTGAATGTTAAGTTGAAGATCAAAATTGTGTGAATGAAGAGTGAGGTAGAGTGTTGAATCTGTGTGTAATGTTAATTTGTTAATCTAATTGAAAACAAAAACACAATTAACAGAACTTTAAACTAAAGAAATTTGAAATAAAACTGAATATAAAAGAGAATTTCTTCAGAAGCATTCTGTCTTTCTCTATCTCCAGAGATTTGTTCGAAACTGCTGCTCTCAGATTGTGTAAGCTCAGCTTCTCCAAATGGCTGTCTGCAGAATGAGTATGCAAATGAAAATCTCTATCCTATATGTTGGTAAGAGTGAAAATGTTGACAGATATGGACAAGGGCTGTGGATTATGCACAGGGGTAACGGATTATGGATGCCATGATATGCTATGCTACTATTGCTATGCTATGAAAATACTGTGAATGCTATGAATGCTGTGAATGCTAAAAAGGCTTATACTATTGCAAATTGACTATAATTTTCCTGCTTAAAACTTCTATATCATTTGAAGTACCTGATAGTCTTATTTATAGTTTTTCTCAGGCACAATCCTGACTGGCAAAGATCAACGGCTGTGAGGTTGTCTGGTAAGTTTGAATGGTGAGAGATGGACAGGTTGAGAAGAAAATGGAAGAGGTTGGGAGGTTGGAGAGAAGGATGGATTCCTGTCTTCAACCCACGGGAACAAGCCTGCACAGAAATAGAGAAAATTAATTTTTCTGTTTTGGCAGTTTGTTTCACAGGTGTTGAAGATAATCGACAAATTAATTAAATAAATAAATTTATTTAATTTCATTTATTGAATTTGATTTTTGATTTTTGCACTATGGAAGATTTAATTAAATATTTTGTAATATTTAATTGTGATGTGACTTTAGAAGAATTAATTAAATATTTTTCAAGATATTTAATTATGAATAGATATTTGAAGAATTTAATTAAATATTTTGAAATATTTAATTATGAATGGATATTAGAATCGAATTAGAGGAATTAATTAAATATTTGAAATATTTAATTAAATGTTTTGGAGAATGTTAGATGTATCTAATTATAATATTTCATCATGTTTGAACAATTGGATCAAAAGATGAATAACGAAGTTTGTCTTGGTTTATTACAATTATTTTCTGTACAGTGTGTTTGTGAGGGAGAATCCACACTTCTTTGCAAATACATTTTTTGCCTTGTGGTTTTGGAGATAAGTTTCCAGATGTTAGTAGAGCATGGATTCCAAATGGCATTGAGTTTTGAGGTCCACATGTCTAGATGTGGATATAGAATTGAAGGTTTTTGGTCTTGGAGTCAGACTATGCCATCGCGACCTGCTTTTATTTTATGTTATGCAAAAGAGATGAATAAGTGTTATCTTATGTGTAGGATCTATTATGGGTCCATCATAGACCCTATCTTAAAAGATATTTTGAGTTTTTAATTATAGGCGCATTGTGTAGAAAAGAAATTTTTAAGGCGATAAGTTACATTTGGGTATTACATCTAATTAGGCCAACTTAATTTATGTTATACTTGATGTGGATATATAAGTTGGATTATTTTTGGTGTTTTGATGCAATGAATGTGACATGCATTGTGTGTGATGAGAATTTGATCAAAGTAGTGCAAATTTAAGCTGTGAATGTTAAGTTGAAGATCAAAATTGTGTGAATGAAGAGTGAGGTAGAGTGTTGAATCTGTGTGTAATGTTAATTTATTAATCTAATTGAAAACAAAAACACAATTAACAGAACTTTAAACTAAAGAAATTTGAAATAAAATTGAATATAAAAGAGAATTTCTTCAGAAGCATTCTGTCTTTCTCTATCTCCAGAGATTTGTTCGAAACTGCTGCTCTCAGATTGTGTAAGCTCAGCTTCTCCAAATGGCTATGCAGAATGAGTATGCAAATAATCTCTGTATCCTATATGTTGGTAAGAGTGAAAATGTTGTGGGATATGGACAAAGTGGTTATGCACCCGGGGGAGTAGCGGATTATGAGGATGCCATGGTATGCTATGCTACTATTGCTATGCTATGAAAATACTATGAATGCTATGAATGCTATGAATGCTTATACTATTTGAAATTTGACTATAATTTTCCTGCTTAAAACTTCTATATCATTTGAAGTACCTGACAGTCTTATTTATAGTTTTTCTCAGGCACAATCATTGGCAAAGATCAGCATTTGTGAGTTTGTCACAGTAAGTTTGAATGGTGAAGATGGGCAGGTTGAGAAGAAAATGGAAGTTGGAGGTTGGAGAGAAGGATGGTTCATCTTGACCCAGGAGTAAACTTTACCGCAGAAATAGAAAATTAATTTTTTACTTTTTGGCCAGTTTGTTTCTGAGTGTTGAAGATGTCGACAAATTATTAAATAAATAAATTTATTTAATTTCATTTTATTGAATTTGATTTTTGATTTTTGCCTTGTGGAAGATTTAATTAAATATTTTGTAATATTTAATTGTGATGTGACTTTAGAAAATTAATTAAATATTTTTTCCAAAGATATTTAATTATGAATAAATATTTGAAAATTTAATTAAATATTTTGAAATATTTAATTATGAATGGATATTAGAATCGAATTAGAGGAATTAATTAAATATTTGAAATATTTAATTAAATGTTTTGGAGAATGTTAGATGTATCTAATTATAATATTTCATCATGTTTGAACAATTGGATCAAAAGATGAATAACGAAGTTTGTCTTGGTTTATTACAATTATTTTCTGTACAGTGTGTTTGTGAGGGAGAATCCACACTTCTTTGCAAATACATTTTTTGCCTTGTGGTTTTGGAGATAAGTTTCCAGATGTTAGTAGAGCATGGATTCCAAATGGCATTGAGTTTTGAGGTCCACATGTCTAGATGTGGATATAGAATTGAAGGTTTTTGGTCTTAGGTCTTATGCCATGCTGACCTAACATTTTTTATGTTATGCAAAGGATGAATAAGTGTTATCTTATGTGGGATCTATTATAGGTCCATGCCGACCTATCTTAAGATATTTTGAGTTTTTAATTATGGCGCATTGTGTAGAAGAAATTTTTTAAGCTAATAAGTTACATTTTGGGTATTACATCTAATTAGGCCAACTTAATTTATGTTATACTTGATGTGGATATATAAGTTGGATTATTTTTGGTGTTTTGATGCAATGAATGTGACATGCATTGTGTGTGATGAGAATTTGATCAAAGTAGTGCAAATTTAAGCTGTGAATGTTAAGTTGAAGATCAAAATTGTGTGAATGAAGAGTGAGGTAGAGTGTTGAATCTGTGTGTAATGTTAATTTGTTAATCTAATTGAAAACAAAAACACAATTAACAGAACTTTAAACTAAAGAAATTTGAAATAAAATTGAATATAAAAGAGAATTTCTTCAGAAGCATTCTGTCTTTCTCTATCTCCAGAGATTTGTTCGAAACTGCTGCTCTCAGATTGTGTAAGCTCAGCTTCTCCAAATGGCTGTCTGCAGAATGAGTATGCAAATGAAAATCTCTATCCTATATGTTGGTAAGAGTGAAAATGTTGACAGATATGGACAAGGGCTGTGGATTATGCACAGGGGTAACGGATTATGGATGCCATGATATGCTATGCTACTATTGCTATGCTATGAAAATACTGTGAATGCTATGAATGCTGTGAATGCTAAAAAGGCTTATACTATTGCAAATTGACTATAATTTTCCTGCTTAAAACTTCTATATCATTTGAAGTACCTGACAGTCTTATTTATAGTTTTTCTCAGGCACAATCCTGACTGGCAAAGATCAACGGCTGTGAGGTTGTCTGGTAAGTTTGAATGGTGAGAGATGGAGAGGTTGAGAAGAAAATGGAAGAGGTTGGGAGGTTGGAGAGAAGGATGGATTCCTGTCTTCAACCCACGGGAACAAGCCTGCACATAAATAGAGAAAATTAATTTTTCTGTTTTGGCAGTTTGTTTCATAGGTGTTGAAGATAATCGGCAAATTAATTAAATAAATAAATTTATTTAATTTCATTTATTGAATTTGATTTTTGATTTTTGCACTATGGAAGATTTAATTAAATATTTTGTAATATTTAATTTTGATGTGACTTTAGAAGAATTAATTAAATATTTTTCAAGATATTTAATTATGAATAGATATTTGAAGAATTTAATTAAATATTTTGAAATATTTAATTATGAATGGATATTAGAATCGAATTAGAGGAATTAATTAAATATTTGAAATATTTAATTGTGAATGATATTTAGAAGATTTAATTAGAAAAGAAGAATATTTAATCTTTATTTGAATAAAATATTCAAGCCAAGATTATTGATAATTAATATAAATAAATCGTAATGTTTATTTAATTAATTAAGAAATGAATAAGAAAAGATGATTAAAATGAAAGAATGAACAAATATAAATAAATTATTTAAATTTATTTATACGTAGATGGAATTCAAAGATTTAATTAAATATTAAAAATATTTAATTAATTACCAGACAATGCGATGTGACCATTTTTAGGTGTATACATAATCAAAATCAGATAAAGTTTATTTATTGTGCTTCAATGGAACTGCAATTCTTGCATATGTCAAATGCAATTGTAACAGTTCAAATTAGGTCGTGAGCCACCATCTCTCTTCTATATTTTTATCTATGGACGGTGAGTCCACTTGGATAGTGAGTCCACTTACAGTGAGCACTTCTATAAATATACTATAACTGGTTATAATATATTGTGAGCTAACCCTCACCATGGTTTTTCTCATTTTGGGTTTTTAATGTAAAAATCCTAGTGTTCATGTGTTATGTGATGGTGTGAATGTTTCATGCTTTCTTTCCTTACTGTAATTGAATATACATTAGTGATTGGATGTTTAATGTTTGAATGGTTTAAGAGAATATTGATTCACCCCCCTTCTTAGTATTCTGGGTGTTCAACAACCTTTTCTTTAACTCTCATATTCTGTTGTCTAATCCTTCCTCTATTAGTATCTGTAATGTTGAAAATTACACCCTATGCAATTTCACATTCCATAACCTCCCCTTTATCCCAATTAAATTTGGTAATGCAATGTCCCCTTCACCTAACCTTACTTTTGTATTTACCATCCTTCAATGCAGATGTTTCCTTCAGAAACTAAGAAAAGATCTATGGCTTAGGGGGATATTTAATGGATATCTTTTATCCCCCACCATAAAAGAGGTGTTGATGTCACAACACGAAGATATGTGATGTGGATCCACATGTGATCTATTGGTGAAGATTGCGAAAGAAAATGTGATGATGCAAAAGTTTGTGGAGCTTCAAAAGTTGATTGTGCATACAAATAAAGTGTTGCCAACCTTATGGGTTGAAGCATTTAATGTAGAATTTAGGTAGATTGAAGGGTTATAAGAAAATTCAGCAAGAAAAATTAATTTCACAAAGGAATTCAAAGAGGATTAGAGTAGCAAGAAGAGAATTTGAAGTGCATAAGGCGATTTGAGTTTCAAAGCATTGAAACCCTACTTCAGCGAATGAAGTAAATAGGTATTTTTTGAATCTTGTGTGCCTTAATTTTCAAAAATCTTTGTTTGAAATCAGTTTGAATCTTGTGTGCCTTAATTTTCAAAAATCTTTGTTTGAAATCAGTTTGAATCTTGTGTGCCTTAATTTTCAAAAATCTTTGTTTGAAATCAGTTTGAATCTATAGTGAGATAACCACACTAAGGGTTATAGAGTTTATAGAGAAACCACAACTAAAACTCAAAAGGTATCCAGTAAAAGCCATAGATGATGACCCGTTAGGTGCATTCTCACATATTCCATACAAGGTTTTATCAACTGAGCATATTAGGGCTTACATTCATGGAAAAATGGAAGAGAATTCTCCCACTAAGATAAGTGATATATGGGAAAATGAGTTAACAGGAAAGGAATTTTCCCTAAACCCAAAATATAAAAACCCAGTTGAGAAAAAATTGAACATATGACAATGGTTTCCCAATTTCTTTTATGATATCAAGTGGATCAGAATGGCTTTGAGTAGAATTCATGATCAATTTGTTTGGATCAATGTACCTAATATAATCACTAAGGAAGTACTAATAGATGTCATTGGTTTATGCTCCATTGGACCTATCCCCATTTTGAAGTCTATTAAAAATGAAGTGGTTATGGAGAAAAATATTGCTACATATGATAAGAGAGCATTAACTATCAATTCCATTAGAAATCCTACTGTTAGATATGCTGCAATGCTTATTGGTTACAAAATCTACTTTACCAATATACACAACTCTATTTCTACCACCGCAATTAATGTGGCACATGAAATGATAGAGAGTGGTGCATATTACAACCTCTATGAGTTTCTTAGGAAAAAACTAATGGAGAATTTGAAGTAGACAAAGGAAAATAAATATGTGTTTAAGTATGGAACTTTGGTTATGTGCTTACTCTTTTATTTCTTGAAGGAGCTTCCCATAATTGGAAGTGTAAACTAGATAAGAGGAAGGCCTATTGTACATCAAATTGTAGATCATATGAGGAGTCTTGGAGATGTCAAGCCACAAGATGATTCCCTAACTT
>VDFB02056690.1:0-24641 GCA_007258455.2 Sequoia sempervirens
GAAGTTGCTTTGCTAAGATACATGCACTTGAATGCAACTTTTGGGATTATTGATCTGCTTTATTGATATCAAGGTTAACTTTGTCCCTATGCACACATCGCAATAGAGTTCCTTCAGAATCCTTATGATGAAGGGTCGTTGCCAATACTCGGTCAATGTAATAATTGGATATTATGCATGGAGGCGTGGATGGAGTGTGTTTAGGGATAAGAGATGGATTGGTTGACAGTTTGGAACCTTTGACTCTCCAAACTTGGGAAGATGAGCAATGATGGGTGAATATGAAAGTGTGCAAGAAATTAGGACCAACTACTTGATACAATTTGTATGTTGCCCGAAAACCACACTTTTTGATTTTGTGGACATCTTTGATGGATACCTTTCCCTCTTTTAGTTTGCCCCACAGTTTCTTTGACTGATGGAGTTTGATAGGGATAATCTTTCTTTGTATTCTTTGGTATCCATGCGTATTTGATTTGTCCCTTATGCTTCTCGGCTTTTCTTGATTTGATAACATTCTTTGTGCTTTGATTCAGATCTTTCTTTTGACGTTGGTCCCTATTCATGGATGGGGTGATGGGTGGATGAAGATTTGTGATATGGTTGGTTGTAGTATTATTGGTTCACCATAAGGACTCTTCATGCTCCCTATGTTGACGTTTGCTTGAGACGAAGTTGCCCCCAGTATTGTGGTAGTACCTTCGTTCTTTGACTCTTCCTATTCTGAGATGTCTTGTTCAGTAAACATGCTCTGACAAATGACCACCGTAGTTGACATTCTTTCAATTTGCTACTCCACTAACTCTGGATGTTCTATTTGACTTGTTTTGTTGAGCAGATAATGATGGATATCCTTATTCATGATGTCCTCAATCTGAGTTTGGGGCATATTTGATCATGATGTTGACAACTCTGTTTGATTGTAGGAGTTAAGAATCTACTATTTTTGTGTAACAAAATCTTGTTCTATATGAAGATCATCTATATGCCCATCTGTAGAAAGCATCTCATGGGTAGATGGAGGAGTATGTGCTACATGGATATGATCATCTTACATGGATAAGAGAGTGTTCATTAGATTATTGTAGTATCTTGAAGATACAAATTCTTGATCTTGATTAATTTTAGAGTTGCTTTTGACATGCTTTGGATCAAGTTCTTGACATGGGGCAGCTTCAAAGGATAGATTTCTTACAAAGGACTTTTGGATGTCAACATTAGGCATGGTCAAGTTCAAAGTTCCTTCAGCATCTGTAACCATGAGGTCAAAGGGGATCAACATGTTTTGAAAAGGATCATTGCTAGACCTTAGTGAAATATTTTGATCTTGCTTTGGAATAACTTTTTGAGATATGTCCTCTAACTCATAAGGCGATGTAGAGACATTTTCAACATGATCATAGGTCGATGGATCGTGCATTATGTCAATTGGATCAAATATTCCTAATACTCCTTGAAAGAGATCACCAAAAAGTGGCTCTTGATGTATGGTGAGTTGATCATCGGATTGTGTAGATACATCCTCAATGTGCTCCTCAATGGAGAGGTTTTGATCATTGTTTTCGACAATTGTGGTGGAGAGATTATGAATGTCTTCGACCATAGAGTCAAGTGATGTTGATATTGCTTGAATTGGCTTATTGTCAAGTTTTGTTGGTGGATTTTGATCGTGATTCAAAAGTGACTCTTGACATATGTCGATTTGATCATTGGATGAAGTAAACGTGTGCTCAGTGATAGATTGATCTTGATCCTTGTTTTCAATAGTTGTCATCTTTTGTGTTTGTGCTCGTGTTGGTTGGGTAGCTTGAGAGGATTGTTTCACTTGTTGAGCTTGTGTTTCTTGTTGCATGGCTAGATATTGTTGGTATCCCTTTTGAAAAGCAGTTTGTAATGTCGCGTCGTATTGGATTGATGTGGTGGAAATTGGTGGTGGTGGGGGTGGTGGTGGATTTAGAATCATGTTGGATGTAGTGACAAGTGTTTGAGATACGCTCGGAGCGATCATGGTAGTGAGAGGTTGAGATGTGATGGGTGTGATAGTGGTGTTTGGAATGATTGAAGGGATAGTGATGGTTGGAATGAACGAGGTGATAGGTCCTTGGGAGACTTTATTTTTGATTTAGGATCAATGTTGTTGTTTGATTAGATACCATCCATTGGTGTGATGTCGATGTTATATTTGAAGGATTTGATGTGATGGTTTGATTGATGTTAGGTGTATTGATTTGGATGGCATGATTGGTGTTAGGTAAAGGGGGAAGCCCTAAACCAAGGAATGATGTAGGTAATGGTGGTGGAGATTTCCCTTGGTGCAATGCCTCAACTATTTTGGAAAGTTCCGCAATTTGATCTCGCCAAATTTGTTCTTGATTTTGATCTTGACTCAATTGAGATAGTTGATTTGGCTTGTGTTCAAGTAGTTTTGGCATGCATGCTTGCGGTTTTTGAATGGGATTATGGGAAAATTGACTTTGGATAATGTTCTGATTTGGGATGATGTTCAGATTTGGCATGATAGGATGAACATTGTTGGTATTAGGAATCATTTTTCCAAAGTTTTTCGAGTTAGGATTCATGTTTCAAAAACTTGCACTTGGTACATCCACATTTGGTTTGTAGGGATTTGGTGAAATGATGTTGCTCGTTTGAAGACTCATGCATTGATTATTCGATTGGTGGATTTGTAGGTTTGGACTTAGATCTATCATTGGGAAATGTGTTCCAAACTTTGACTTGGGAATACTCACACTTGTTGTACGATTGACATTTGTTGAAGGCAATGATCCTATGCATGGACTTTGATAATTGATAGGAAATGCAAGGCTTTGAGGATTCAATTGATTTAGATTACTCAAGATGTATGGATCAAGTGTATATTCCATGTTCCTCTTGTGTTATGACCTTATTGCGAAAGTGACCTCTAAGATTCTTAGGACCAATGATGAGATGGAGGATGAAATGTGTAAATGATGAGTGATGAACGTTTAAGAACTTTGGATCAATGCTAGACTTAGGGCTTGATTTTGATTGTTTGATGTGGATGATGAACTTGTAAACCCTAAAATGTTGGATGTTATCTTAGGATGAACTTGTTCAAATAGGTGATAATTTAACTAAGTGTGCGTGGAAGGATTCATCCAAACACACCTAACTAAACAAATGATTTTGATTTGGTTTGGAAATGTACCCAAGTCTAGGTAATGATGTTTTCAAAGCTCTAAAGTTGTTTGTGGGATGATGTTGATAAATGTTTGAGGTGGATGAAGTGTTTGATTTTGATCCTAAGAGACTTAGAGAGACTTTGTTTTACTAGGCCAAGGTATTGAAGAACTCACTTTTCTCTAAGAGCAATCAAAAGACCAGTATGAACAAGAGATATCAAGCACATGTGTGGGGTCCAATTTGTTATCTTTGCTTAGTGTATTCTTTTTACCACAAACACACTCTTGATTAAAGTTTCAAACTAAGATGTCCAATGTCTTAATTTCCTTAAACCCCACAAGATATTTTATGTGGAAATTTAATGAACTTAAGGCAAGGGTTTTCCTATTGTTTACTCAAGAAGACAAATTGAGATATAATCCAATGCTTAGGAACCTCTACGAATGTGAATCCGCAGGGAAAGCAGTAACATATGGATTGAGTCAATGATATTTGTCTTAAAGAGGGTTTGAAATTTTGAGAACCATGTTGAATGTTTGTTTGCAAAATGTTTTCGAATACACACTGTGTTTTCAAACAAAGGATAATTACAAGCCCTATGGACGTGATAGACAATGTTTGTTGAGTCCCCACTTGGACAGAATCCATTCGCCTACTTTTAGCGGATGGTTAGATGCTTGTACTTGGCTCCCTCCGGCACTCACTTATCTGGGGCAGTAAGCACCAACACCCATGAAACTCCATGGCATGCTTTCCATCTCTACTAAAAGCCCGTAAAATTGTGGGGCGGCTTCAGAACGACCGTTCTTGCACCAACAAACAGATTAAGGATTTTGGAAAATTCTAGCACATGGGTTCTAGTAAGGACTTTCCGTTCGTAGGAGTTGACCCATACGCAAGAGTCCCCTTTCGGATCCATCTTGTCGGAGCCAACCGCGGATTATGGCGTTTAACCAAAACCCTCATTTATATCCCGGCTGGAAATACTCTTGGCTTTAGAGTGTTACCGGTTGAGTCGTCGCTTGGGTGAGTACTTTTTCCCCAAGGCAGGCCCTCTAAGATAAACAAAAGTGAGCAAAGACACAATCCGTAACTCGATCGATCTTTGATGGCACAAAGAAAGAGAATGTACGCGAAAATGCCCCTACTCACACTCGCACAAGATGTTCAATTTTTAAGCCCAAATTGAAGTGTTTCAAAGCAATAAAATGTATTTTGAGTGTTTCTCTTGCACCCTAGATCGCACGAAGCGCAAGGGGAGAGGATACGTACTCAAAAGACAATCACACAAATCAAACACTTGTTCGTTTTATACCCTTCAAAGCAATTGTGAATTCGTTTTAAGCACCAAAACGAAGTGTGAGGATTGCTTGTTCAATTTTTAACCCAAAACGAAATCTAG
Source organism: Sequoia sempervirens (assembly GCA_007258455.2). Lineage (NCBI taxonomy): Eukaryota > Viridiplantae > Streptophyta > Pinopsida > Cupressales > Cupressaceae > Sequoia > Sequoia sempervirens. Next base: position 4,568 of record VDFB02056690.1, read on the forward strand.
TAAGTGTGTCCTAAGGTTCGTTTTAAGTCCTTTGCAATGAAAAACAATTTGTTCATTTTAGCCCCAATTGAAAACTAATGTTCTAAAACGAAAAGGAAAACAATTTCGTGAAGTGTTGATCAAACACTTAAAGTGTTAAAAAACACATTGTGTTTTCAAAGAAAAAAAATCTTCCCCTCCTTTCGTTTTCGTTTTGTGAAGTAGTTTTGATCAAACATTTAAAGTGTTAAAAAAACACATTGTGTTTTCAAACAAAAATCATCCTCCTCTTTTGCTTTGCACCTTTTCGCCTTCGTTGTTCGTTTGTACGTTGATTGTCCGTCGTTTGTTTTTTGTACCTATTTAAAGAAAAAGAAAATGTAAGAATCAAGTTATTTAATTAAAATTATTTCAAGCATTGACTTCAACTAATAAAATGATCCCCAATGGAAAGACTAATGTTTTCATGATAATCAATGGGCCACCAATAAATGGATCTGCAATCAAAAAGACACATATTAGCATTAAGTTTCACCAAGATATATGGTTTTTCAAGTAACACACATTTAATGGATGCATTTATGTGTTTATGGATCCCATATCTTCAACCACCTTGGTTGTCTATCTATGATCTTAATTTATTAATTCTAGCCTTGGTTTTTGTTTTTCAATGATTTCTCCAAGAAAGGATGTACTACACCACCTAAAGATCTAGAGACATAAAGAGACCTAAAAAACAGTATTATGGCTGAATTAATATTGCTAACTCAACAAACAACCAGGATTAGATTTAATGCTGACAGGAAGTTTTTTGGCACTTGTTTCAATGAACCAGATGTACAGCTTAACGCATCAGCTAAACATGCATTATGTAAAAGATCAAATATTCCTTGGACTTACTGCACCATAACTACACAACCTCACTCAATAGCAATAAGTCAGATTTTTTTAAAATATCCAAGAAGCCGTATGATTCCTACCCAATAGGAGGTTGTCTCACCAGATTTAAATAGATTTTAAGGCTGCGACCTTACCTTTTCCTGCAAGAAACATACAGAATTTTAAAAGAGACACATTTATTGATTAGTTGCGCGCCAATTCCCTCTTTAAACATTTCACAGGCGGGAAACAAAAGAGCGCAGTAAACAAGATACAACCTTCACATTTAAAGCAAGATTATGATTCAGTGAACAATCTACGAAGGAATGGATGATGTGAAAGTTATTTCCCTGCTGCGAAACATGAATTTCTCTGCCAAGATATTGTACATTGTGTAAAGTTGTTTTGTTCTTCAGTGCAGCAATGGAGGCGCTTCAAAGGATAACACGGTGCATGGCTCACAAGCTGCTCAAAGAGAAATCACTGCCAAATCGGCTGCAGAGGCTTAAGAGCGGCGGCTTCAAAAGGAAGGCCGAATTTCTCACCCTCACCAAAAACAAACGAAGAAAGCTCGCCAAGGTCACTTCCCCGTCAACTGACACCAAGTCTGTAGAGGAGGCGGCTCGGCTGAAAAAGGGTAAGATCGGTTTATCAGAATATTCTGTTGGTAATGAAGAGGTTCAGATTTTCGTGGAACTGCCTGCGGATATAGTTTTTTCATTTAATACGCTGAAAATGAATGCAGAGGACATGGAAGTTGGAAGCCCCACACGGCTGGCAGATGTGAGAGATTGCTCCACCTTAATGGATAACCCTCAGTATTTGACAGTAAGTGGAATGGAGGATGATTTGGATTGTGGGGTAAATGGGATGGATGGATGTGTTTCATCTCAAATGCTACCTTTTGTTTTGAGTTTGGCGTTTGATACTGATTCAGAAGAACAAAGTATATTGGATTTGGGCAAAAATTTGGCAAAATGAGGTGAAGAAATGCAGAAGGATGATGCTACTTCAACACTAATAAAGCCTCTGGAGGAGTTAGATTCGACAGAGAGTGATATTGTGCAAGTGGAAATGTCTGAAAGGGAAGTAGAAGTTGCTCAAGTGCTGGATGATAAAGCTCCGAGGAAAATAGAAGATGCTCAAATGTTGGATAAAATGAATCCAGGGGAAGTAGCTGATGCTCGGTTGTCTCATGAAATGCCTGAAGGGGAAATAACAGACGCCCAGGCTTGCAATGGTAGTGATTCTTTATTGGGCCATGTTAAAGAAGAGCCTGAGACTGAGGGAGGCTGCCTTGGTCTGAATGCCAACAAAGGTTCTGTGGAGGGAGAGGGGACTTGCAAATTGGAACAGTTGAAGGGGATTTGCAGATCGGGTCCAGGTTCGAAATGGCTATATTCTGGAAGTAGATTTGCAGCATTCTTGCGATCGGCTGTTGGGGTGATTGATCTTGATGCCGATGATCAGTTGTTGCAAAATCATGGGAAAGCTGCTGCCAAGCAGAAGTCCGGAGCAGTTGAGGGTAGATGCGTTGCTGCTTCTCCCCCACCAAAACGACAGTCAGCCAGATTCCCTGGCAAAAGAAAAGTTACGCTTTCTCCAAGTTATTAATTTCTGATAATGAAATTGTGCAGAAAACTTAAAACGTATTTTGTATTTTCTGGGATGCATGAGTTTACTATGCTCACTTTATCTTCTCTTCCAATAAAATTGTGCAGAAAACTTAAAACATAGAACAGGAAACGTCATTTCCTTGAACCATCTCAAAGGAAACACAAAAGTTGCTCGACGTACAGATGCAGCAAATGTTGTTTCCTATGAACCAACTCTTCACTAAGAGAGGAGAGAAGAAACAGAGAAGTTACTTGATGCACGGGGGATGACTCTTCTAGACGCCCAAAATAAAGGCTAAACAGCACGATTTAACTTTCTTCTAAACATAGAAAACAACTCAACTGTAGTGAGATAACCATGTGAGTCTAAAGTACTTAGATTTCTGATGAACTAACTGAAATCCACCAACCATAACCCTGCAGCCGTCTGTGAGCACATATCCCCTGGTAATGATCAAAATTTATGCAGAAATTAAGCTGGAACTGTAAGCCGCAGGTGAACAACATTATTGGCCAAGAAAATGACAGACAGCAGAAGACAAAGCAAAACAAAATCTTTTACGAATAAGCTAGAATAAGAAAATGAGGAATGGTGCCAAGAAGTTTAAATGCTGTGGCAAAAGAGTCCTGTACTTGTCTCAAGATGAGATATTTTCTAAACATCAAATCTACGAAATGAAAACAAGCAGATGTTGATATAGTTTTCACAATGATATAGTTTTCACAATGAAATGACAAAGCAGATGATATAGCTTTAAGCCCTCCTTCTAGCGCCAAGATGTAGACCCTAAATCTGCATTTTGCTCAAAAACAAACAAACATGAGTTTTGTTAAATCAAACAAAATCAAATATAGAATCCATATGAAATATAGAATCATGCTTCATAATGCAATCCAAACAACAAAATATCAACTAAACTAAGTGAAAGCATAAAGAAGCAAGAATTCAACTCTATCTCATATTGGATTGGTGTCACATGTGCTAGTGACCCTTTCCCAATCCTTGATTGATAAGCTTAGATGATGAAATTGCTATAGATGATGGAGATGATAAATGGACAAGATAAGTTCTCAAAGAGAATGACCTTGCATCAAGTTGTGGAGAGATTGTGGAGTGATGATGAACAAGATCAAATCTCAAATGAAGGATGAAATTGTGAAGGATTTGCTTGAGGATGATGCACCTATTTAAATATTTTCAAAATGCCAAGTGTTGAAGAGGGACCAATGTGGGACTAAAGATGCCAATGAGATAATGACACTTGTCATCATGTGATTAGTTGATGTATATGCAAGATTTGGGAAGAGTGCCCAAGAGGGGGAAATTTTGAATTCAAATTTGCAATAAATTTTGAGAGGGGGACAAGAAAGAAGAGCAATAAATGCCCTGTTTGACTTGTCATGTTGAGAGAAAATGATGTTTTAATAAATCAATAAAATTGATTTATTGTGCAAGTGGCTAGGTCTAGATAATGCAAGTGGGATGTGATTAGTATTAGATTAGGATTAGATGATGATCATGCTGATTAATGCTGATTAGGTGATTTGACTTTTGGACTTAAAATACTTGATTTATTGAGATTAGAAAATGATGGAATATGATTTAAGATTTGATTTAAATGGCTTTTTGATTTTAAATAACCTTAGGCAATGAGATTATTTAAATGGATGAAGGTGATGAATGGATCCAATGCAATATCTAGTTCAATTGATAAATGATCCTGATCGAATGCATAATGTAAATTTTGCATGTCTACAATTAGGTTTCAAATCAGTCTTCTTATATTACATATTTTCAATGAAAGTAGAGAAATAGGTGCACCAGTTTAGGTAATCATTTTTTCTTTCCCTTCCAACCTATTTTTCTATGTTTCATAAGTGCAAGTCAAAATTCAAGCATAATCCCAACAAGGAAGGTAAGAATATTAAGTGATATTTATTGAAGATGTACAAGTCATGCACATGAATAAAATCTAAGATTGTTAGACACACAAGAAAACTACAAGAGTGGGGGTGTGATCAATCATACATTAAAACCTTCAAAACCTCATTAATATTAAAACCTGTATTAATCTTTAAATCCTTATCAATATAAAATTAGTGAAACAACAACACATCAACAACCATATACAATAAAATGATAATATTTTTTTATAATATTTTAGATATAAGTAGAGGACTCATGTCCCAATGTGATGCATATTTTTTTGTAATTTATTTCCAAGTAATTAATTATGAATTTTTTATTACAACTTTAAATAAATATAAAAAACTTGTATGTTTGACCACCTTAACTTGGTCAAAACTTCATGAAATTCAATTTTTCTTTCTTTAATCCTATAGTATGTGAAGCATAGAATGCTACACATGTTTTGGATTCAAAAATTTTGATACCATTTGCAATCTAAAGATGTTTTTCAATCATTCCATCAATCAGGACTTTAGTCGTAATTTGAATAGAAAACCAGTAATAATTACTTATTAAATTCAAAGTAAAGCAGAATTTATATTAGTGGAAAGTTGAGAATCTCCTTTAAAAACCCTTTTCATTTCATCAATTTTGGGTAAAAAAATAGTCGTCAGCCACATAGCTAGCATATTGCCACTTTTTGGCCCATCATGATCCTACACATACCCACCACATATGAATCTTTGGGATCCTGAAATCTTCTTACAATACAAACTTTATGCATGTTATCCAATCTAGTTGTAGTTATATATAAAAATCCACCAATCTTTAATCTGTACTTCTCTAATCTTTCTTAGGAGATTCATCATTTTTTCTCAATTTACAACTAAAATATATGGAATTACATACCATTTTAAATTTCTCCATTCAAAACTTCTTCAACATTTCCTTGAAACATTTTGATTGAGAAACCAATATACCTTTCTCTGAATGACTGATTTGTAGCTTGCATACGAAGCTTTATGAGCCTGCATGAGCCCATATAATTCATTCTTTAATCTGAAGACCATATTAGGATCTTCTCATAGGTAAAAAACTTCTAGTTGTTCCATGTACACCTCTTCTTCTACATCACCATTCATGAAGGCTGACTTAATATCCATCTGATTTTCCTTAAAGTCTTTATATGTAGCAAAGGAAAAAAATATACTAATCTCTTCCATTCTTGCTAGTCAAGCAAATGTCTCAAATATATTCCTTCCACTTGTGAGTATCCCTTACACACAAGCCTAGCCTTTTTTTGAGAACTTCTCCATCTTCATTCAACTTATTTTGGACAACCCATTTGGTTCCTATCATATTTTTGTTTGCTAGTCTTGCGATTAGTTCCGATATTTGATTCTTCTGAATCTACCTCAACTCTTCTTCCATTACTTTGATCCAATTTTCATCCTTCCATGATTCAATCACTATTTAAGGTTCTAATTTAGATATATTTAGCTATTTCTTTGTCATAGAAAATTTTCTCCTTCTCAACACACCTTTACTCTTGTCTCTAATGATTTGATCCTTTGTATGATTTTTTCCACATACTTAGGAGCCTTATGTGTCTTTTTTGGAGCTTATTCCTCTTCCATTTGCATCTCCTTTTCTTTTTCTTCCTCTTTTTCTTCTTCTTCACTACAAAAGGATTAATCTGATTCATATCCTTCTATTACCACTGAGCTCTAATTTGGTTCTTCATCCACTTTAACACTTTCACTTTCAAATATCTTCCTTAACCTCTTATTGTAGCATATCTATGCCTTGATCTTTGTAGAATATCTAAGGAATATTCCTTCATATGATCTTGCATCAAACTTTCCTAAGTGAAATGATGGAAACTAGGTGAGCTAAAATGGAATGGTAGTAAACTAGGGTGTAACATGGACCTAACTCCAACATTCATTAGGAAATGAGATCCACACAATGAATTGACTAACTTGATGCTTAGGTGAATCAACTCAAAGTGGGAATCTACTGATTTCATTAAGACTAAGGAGGGGGGTACAAGGCTTAACAAAACTTTTGGGAGATAAATAAAATGTGAAAAATCAACCTACTAATTCCAATCAAAACTTGAAATATGATGAAAAACAATATGATAGATATAAATAGTAAATAATTTGTAGATTTGAGAAGGGATAAATACCATGCACTTGTCACCAAAAGACAATTTCAGCTTGCTAACAGTGGTGCAAAGCACATTGCTGTTCCATTTTACGAATTGAGTCTAGTTAGTTTTATTTAGTCATCATATTGTCAAATAGGGCCATGTTAGTCCATTTTCTAATGTTGTTTAAGTTTTAGAGTTAAGGTGAGGTCATTAGGTAAATGTTGCAAAATTGCAAAATTGTTGTCATGTTGCAAAACTAAAAAGTTGCAAGAATTGTAATTCTTTGAATGCCAACAATCATTGGAGGAAGTTGAAATAGTTATATTTTGGTGAGATACAAGTTTAAATATGAAGGAAATTCGTTGTAAAGCTCTCTTTAATAATTTGGAAGGAGAAATAAAATAATTATCCCTATTTTATTGTATTTTATGTATTTTTCATTATTTGTAGCCTATGTACAGTTCATACAGGAAAATATTGACACAAATTTATGTATAATCCATTAGAGGGTTCAACTAGCTTTTATTTGGTTCTAATTTTAGGGGAACTCATCAATTTGAAATCTTTTGTGGCCATATTTTTGAAGATGGATAGGTTGGAATGGTTTTGGTGGGATAGGGTGTAGTTTGATGTGTTGGAAGGTTTGTAAGGGTAGGATAGGTCAATTGGATTCTTAGGCATGAAGCCCTAATTGAGGAAAGAACATTTTTGAGTGGAAAAATTAGGTTTTGGGTCACGAAAGTGAGTAAAGTTTGGGGGAAGCATATTATGTCAGTGAATTAAGCTTGTGCAGGCTATAATAAGAGTGTTCTAGGCAGATTCAAAGTTGTATGAAGTTTGGAGATGGGTTTTTCAATAAACCATTACTTATTTAGTGAAAAATGAGTGTTTCATGAAAGAGAGCCATATAGGGTGAGTTTTGACTCAAAATTTGGAGAATCTAATGTTTTGAAGGTAGCTTGAGGTTTTTCATGTGAGTTGTTAAGTTGGCAGAAATTTTTGAGACAACTTCCTTTGGAAAAGTGACCTAATTGGTCGAGCTAAATAGAGTAGGAACCCTGATTTTGTGATGATGGTCCAAAGAGACATAATAATATTTTGAGATATGTTTTGTGAGAGCATAATGAGGGTCTGAAAAGGGGAAGTTCTTGTGAAGATACAACCTTCTCTAAAAGATATTGGTGAAGATATCAGGTTAGAGACCTACAAGGAAACTAGGTTGAAATAGTGAAGAGATGATGAAAAAGAGTTGCAAGGGAAAAATATTGGTTTGAGTTGAAACAAATTGTGTTTGTGATTGGATTAAATTTCCTATCACTACATCAGTTGGAATCAGGACAGAGTACTAATATGAGGAAGGAGTTGTATTGGAAAAAGGATAAAATGAATGCCCTGGTTAAAGAATTGACTAAAGAAAAGGAGATGGTACAAAGAAAAGCACTTTTCAAAACTACATGCAAGTGTAGTGGCAAGCTATGTACTGTATTGGTAGATTCTAGTAGCTTAGACAACATGGTATCACAAGAAATGGTTGATAAATTGCATTTGGCAAGGATACCTCATGAAATACCCTATTATGTTTCTTGGTTGAATAATGTCAAACATTCTATTTTGGTCAAGGAACAATCTTGGGTTGAGTTCATTACATAGGAGGTTATAAAGATAGAATCATGTGTGATGTGGTACCTTTCAGTATATGCCATTTGTTCTTAGGGAGACCATGGGAATTTGAAAGATTTTCTTTGTATGATGGAAGGAATAATAGTTATAAGATTGAGAAGGACATGAAGTTTCTTTTACTTTGATTCCATTGGTGGAAAAGGATCAAGGATAGAGAAAGAAAGCAAGAGTAATTATACAAGGTAGAAAAGAGTTTCTAAGGAATGAGGAAGAAAAAAAAAGTGAAGGTCTAGCCACTAATATATAAAGAAAGTTTTGAGACAACAAGAGTAGGGAAGGATGCAAATTTGATGAGTAGAGAGGATGAAGATTTGGTGATGAAGAATGAGATAGTGAAGACCAAGGGTGAAATGACCTTGAAGATTCAAGAAAATCTTGAAAAGTATGATGAAGAAAAGAGAGGGTCTGACTTTTGTCAATTGGAAACAAAAGAGGCTGTAGGACAGTCAAATACTGTCAAAAAAGTGAAGAGAAAGTTTGATAGGAAAAAGTAAGAAGGGGAAAAGACCCTAATGTTAGAGAAAGAGGAAGAGATAAGGTGAGTGAAAGTTAATTTCTTAAAGAATGGAGATATTGGCCTAGCAAGATCATTGTGGAAGAGTTATTTTTTCCACTTAATGGAGAAGAAGATGGAAAACAGTAAAAGTTTGATAGAAAAGAAGATGGTAGACCTAATGGTGAAATAATATTAGAGGTAGAGAGAATGAAGGTAGAGGTAAAAGGTAAAAGAAAATAGAGTAAGTGGAATAAGGTAATCCAAGATGGACTTGTGAAGCATGAAGGATAGAGTAGTGATGTTATGGTAAGGATAGAGAGTTGTCCTTGGATGTCAAAAGTGATTGGTAGGTAGTCATATGCTTCCATGATGGAGGTTCTAAGAATGGAGAACCTAAAGATGCTTGTGAAGAGAAAGAGTAAGAGGCAAAGAGTAAATGAAGTCATTTATTGCTTCCTTGTTTTGATAATGATTTTGTTGGGAGTCAAACCAAGGGTAAAGGTGAAAGAGAAAAGAAAAAGTGTGGGCTATTTTGTAGTGAATGAAACTAAAGAACAAAGTGGAAGCAGATGGATGAAGCAGTTGGTGAGAAATAAGAACATGAAGCTACAAAGTCAAGATGATAAAGCAAGGAGAGGACTACTTTCATAGAAAAGTTCAAGCAAAAGGTGAAGATGAAGATAAATGGAGTTATTTAAAGAACAAGGATGGGAATCAAAGAGTTGAATACCAAAGGATTATTGTAGGTTAAAGAGTTGAAGACTTTCAAGGGACTTGGAAAGATTTCATGGCTGAATGAATGGTGTAGAGCACATTTCTCTTCCATTTTGTAAATTGAGTCTAGTTGGTTAGATTTAGTAATGATATTTTTAAATAAGGCCATGTTAGACCATTTTTGTAATTTTATTTAAATTTTAGATTTAAGGTGAGGTCACTAGGTAAATGTTGCAAAAATTCTAAATTGTTGTCATGTTGTAAAACTAAAAAGTTGCAAGAATTGTAATTGTTAGAATGCCAACAGTCATTGGATTCAAATGGTCACTAGAGGAAGTTGAAATAATTAGATTTTGGTGGGAAAAAAGTTTAAATATCAATTAAATTTGTTGTAATTCTCTCTTGAAGAACTTGGAAGGAGAAATAAAATGATTATCCCTATTTTATTGTATTTTCTATATTTTCATTGTTTGCAGCCTATGTATGACCCATCTATCAAAATATTGATACAAATTTGTGTAGAATACATTGGAGGGTTGAACTAGCTTTGATTTGGTTCTAATTTTAGGGGATCTCATCAAGTTTAAAGCTTTTTGTGGCCATATTTTTGAAATCAGGTTTGCATGCCCTGTTTAAGGGTTTTGAGGGCTAGAATGTACTAAAAAGGCTATTCCACCTATTTTCCATGTTGTATTTCAGTGGAATGGGCGTTGTAGAGTATATTTAGGTGTAGTAAGAAGTATTTAAGTTTTTCAAGTTCATTTGGTGGAGTTCTCAACACTGCCCCTATGGAAAATGCATGTGTTTAGGCATAAAAGGCATGGTTTGAAGTATTAAATAAAAGAACTTGGATTGAAGATGTCTAGGTTGAGATGTTTCTAGTGGGATCAGGTGTATTTTGATATGTTGGAATTTTTTTGAGGGTAGGATAGGTTAATTGGATGGTTGGGCATGAAGCCCTAATTGAGGAAAGAGCATTTTTTAGTGGAAAAATTAGGTTTTGGGTTGCAAAAGTGAGTAAATTTTGGGGGCAGCATATTATGTAGGTTAGTTAAGCTTATGCAGGCTATAATAAGAGTGTTTGAGGTGGATTCAAAGTTTCAAGAAGTCTAGAGATGGATTTTTCAATAAACCCTTGCTTATATAGTAAAAAATGAGGGTTTCATTAAAGTGAGCCATAGAGGGTGGGTTTTGACTCAAAGTTTGGAGAATTTGAAGTTTTGAAGGAATTTTGAGGTCTTTCAACTGAGTTTTAAAGTTGGAGGAAATTTTGGAGATAAGTTCCTTTGGAAATGTGACCTAATTGGTCATGCTAAATAGCATAGGAAGCTTAATTTTGTAATGATTGTCCAAGGATACCTAATAAGATTTTGAGATATGTTTTGTGAGAGCATAATGGGGGTCTGAAAATGGGAAGGTATTGTGGAGAGACAAACTTCTCTAAAAGATATTGGTGAAGACATCAAGTTGGAGACCTACAAGGAAACTAGGTTGACATAGTGAAGAGATGATGAAAAAGAGTTGCAAGGGAAAAATGTTGGTTTGAGTTGGAATAAATTGTGTTTGTTATTGGATTACCTTTCTTGTCACAACATTAGATAGGGACTAATTCAACCTAGGGCGAATGGGTCCAAGTGAAAAACTCTTTTGTAAATTTTGGGAGCCTTTGATGCAAATTTGTAGCTTCCAATTTTCCTTGGTTTTAGTGTCAGAAAGTCTGAAACAACTTTGGGATCTAAGTTTTTATGAGATGACAACAATCTTATAACTTTTAGCAACTTTGCAACATTTCTAATCTTTCTCTCCAAAAATTCTTCAATACTTCCTAAAATATGCAAATGTAAACATAAAAGAGAATTTCTTTATTTTTTTGTAATGGGGATTTTCCTTGGTCAAACCCTATTTTGGTAATTAAACCTTGAAATGAAATTAAATAGCATGAAAGAGGGAATGAAAAATGAACAATTCTATGTTACCACTCAACAAAACCTTGATGAAACTTGATAATGAAGGTCCACAACTAGCATGAAATGGATTCAATGGATGCAGATCTTAATACTTGAATGTGCTTGAAATGATGCTTTGAAGTGCTTCACTTAATCATGAAATCTACATCAAAATTCTAGCTCAAATAATATGCATGATCCAAAAATACTTGGACATGATGATGAAATATTGATTGCTACAATAAATCCTTCTTGAATATTGTCTTGAATGCTCTTGATCATCAACTTTTCTATACTCTTGTTCACATAAAATTGCTAGGTTGCTTCTCTTTAATTTCTAGGTGTTAAAATGATAAAATAACCTTGTATCTATAGGTACTTATCCTTCATTTCCCAAAATTAAAACATTACAATTCAACATTCAAAATTTGAATTTAGAATCATTAAAATCCATCCAAAAACATATTTTAAAATGGGTTTCAAGGCTTATGGAGGACTGATTTTCCCTTGGGTGAATAGGTCTCGGGCCCTAAAACCTAGAACACAATGTGAATAATAATCTTCACCTAGCTAAAAATAGAGAAAACAAAAAAGGTTAGTCACATTAGCAAGCAAAAACAATTATTCCCTATGAAATTCTTGATCATAGTAAGAGATGAAAACATGAAACAAAAGCATAGAAGACAAATGAAATCATGCAAACTTATCTAAGTAGATCAAACCTCCATTCCATAGGGGGATTGGTGTCACTTTGATGTGGAAAGTGGTCCTTTCCCAATCCCAAGTTGATAAGCTCACATATCTTTGATGAACAATGATGATTTTAATGCCAAATGATTGTAGATTCAAGCTAAAATGATATGAAAAGCATCTAGTTGATGGATGAAAGTGAGTAGAGTAATAATGCATCAAGTTGTGGACCAAATTGATGTGATTAATTCCAATTTCCCTCAAAGATAGTGATATCAATTGGATGATTGATGGATGAAAATTAGTATAATGACCTTGCATTAAGAGGTTCCCCTTCATTTAGTAGAGAATGCCTCTATTTATAGGGATGAAGGTTTGAAGAATGAGGAGATGCAAGAAATGTGAAATTAAGATGAGATTCAATAGCCTTGTGAAACTTGTCACAAGGCTAATGATAGCCATGGTGATTTGTGTGGAGTACATTTTAAAGAATGTGAAAATTTAAGGCATGTAGGTGAAGAGGTGAGGGGGATGTAAGAAAATTGATGGCATGTTGTTGAGAATGGAAGAGGAGTTAGTTCCCTTGTAAGGGGCTTTGAAGGCTTTATAAGAGGCTTAAATGCCTAGAGAAGCATTGAAAACCTTGTAAGAAGTTTACATGCCTTTGGGAGGAAAATTCAACAAAAGGGGCTTTAAGGGAATATTCCTTCGAATATGCCTTTGTGAGGATAAATAAGGTAATTAGTTAATTAAAAGAATTGATTTTCTTGTGCAACTTGGTTAGTTGACCAAGAGTTGACTTAACCAAGGGTGGGGTTAAATCCTAGAAAAATGGGTAATGGAGATTAAGGGGTGATTAGGTTAATTAATTTAGGATTAATTAACTTAAGAAAATTGAAGAAATTATGACATTTAAATAAATAAATAGGTTTATTTAATCAAATGAGAGGACATAAGGATTTAATTAAATACTTTTATTTATTTAATTAAATGGGATAAACACTATAAGAAGAAGGTAAATTAATCTAATAAATTGAATTATTTGATTAATAGTAGAAATTCATGAATTTAATTAAATAATGAAGGTTATTTAATTAAATGGTTAGTGCAAAGGTGATTTAGGAGGAAGTAATGTTAAATAATTAGGATTTGATGGATAATACCGATAATACCGATTAGGATTTTGGAAGTGCCTACATTTGTCCCCTCTTTGAAGCAAGGTACCAGTTACCTTGTTTCAAAGATTGATACTTTTTTGGATCAATGCTCCTACCTAGATCAAAAATTCAAAATTTTCTCAATTTTTTGAATCCCTCACTATTGCCCCAATGGAAAAAATTATGTTGCTATAATGTCCCCTCAGGAGATTAAGCAAAAATTTTCATTGTTGGATCGAGCTCGCAATAAAGATGTGGGAGTAGTGGTTCCACTAATTAGAGGAAAAAAGATGATTCTTTTAGAAAGGTCAAATATTTTTTCTAGAAATTTTCTATGATGTATAGACATTCATCAACCATGGGTAGCCTCATGCATATTTTGATAGATTACATATATTTGAGATCTAGATATAAATGTTAGTAAGAATAGAAGAATGAGAATGAGATTGTTTAACCATTGATTTCAAGAATATTCAAAAGTCCAACAAGTGTATGATCCTTCGAGACATTATTAGATATGATGATGAGTGATGATGATTTTCTTATCTAGGGATTGGGACATGAAGGACATACTTTCCATATTTTTGATAAAACACATAGAAAAAATGCATCAAGGTATGAACAACCAAGATGGTGTGGTGTCTAGTGTGAAGGACTTTGACTCAACAAGCAGATATGAGTGTTCTTGTTCATAGTTGACATGTGGAAACCTTGCTAGGATGTACCTCAGAAATTTCAAACATGTCAAACCAAAACATAGAAACCAATAACCTGTTCACATAATACTCAACAAGATGTTCAAAACACTCTCCCTACATACCCAACAAAATAAGTATTCGCCAAGGTTATATTACAAGAACATCCAACAAGAATAGAAAATGAAAGATAATGATCAATGCCCCATTCCTTTCTCTCTAAATATTTTTGATAGAAATCATTGAGAGGTCATTGGAATGAGCATAACAAGATAAATCATAAGAAAAGATCAAGCGAGAAAACAAGCTAATGTTCTTCATACCTCTAGCCAAGGGGATGTGTGTGAGGATAATAATCCAAAGTGTTCTGCCAATAGATAATGCCCATTGTAGGAAGAATACATCCTAGGACATATTATGGATGGTGGTGCATTGATAGGTTGTTTGAAAGGCCGTTGATATAAAGTTGATTAACATGTTTGCTAAAAATATCAAGAGTTTGATTTTCCATTTAAAAGTTTGTTCTTTTGATTTTGATTTTGCATTTGAATTTTTCTTTTCCTGATTGTTGTGGTTGTTTCTATTTGTTTTGCCAAATGATGAAGGTGACAATTGATTTATTATGGATGATTGATCATTGTGAGTGAAGTGAAATGAGACGAATGGGTTTTTTCACATATTTAGATGTTTTTGATGTTTTTGTAATGTTTTGAGGTTGTTTTTTATTTTTATTTTATGTAAATGTTTATGTTTTTCAAGTTTTCAAATGTTTTTGGATTTTTTCTAAGATTTATGAATGTTTTTGTGTTATTGTGTCTTATGGGCTCATAAATGATGGCCTTTCCTAGGTTCAAGCTCAGAGATGATGCAGTTCTTCCATGTTTTTGACTTTTATAAATTTTTGACCTATTTTTGGATTTTTTGCATGATTTTGACGATTTGGATATGGATGTGTGTGATGATATCAATGATTTGTTTAGATTTTTTGTGAACCAATATAATATTGATTGATTTCATTCATGGATTGATGATGGTAATATTATTGAAGATACAAAAAAAATTCAAGAATAGTGTTAAGCAACAAAATGATTGGGAAGGATATCCTGAGATGATGATGGATTGATTAAATTTGTTTGATCAAAATTTTGAAGCTCAACTTGGAACAAGATTTGTTTGAATGATTTGATGTGGCATTGAAGTGTAAGCTTGATGCACAAATGATATGAATTTTTTGGATTGATGTTTGATAAAAGATAAATCTTGATAAGGAACATCTCGTCAAAATGTGTCATGGGGTGGTGATTTGGATTTTTGCTAAAAAATGCTTTGACCAATTTGATTTCACGTTTGCCAATGTTTGGATCACCACATAAGTTGGAAGATATAGATCAATATTTATTCTTGAAGCAAGATGTAAAAATCTACCCCAAGTGTCTAGCAATGTATGGAATGCCATCCTTGTATGCTTGGATAGATGTATGGATGGATGGATATGGTAAGCATTCAAAGGATTTCAAGGATTATCTTGTCGTAAGATAATAAGTTCAAATAGAGGATGAACATTTGGATAGTGCTTCATGGCTTAGATAATGTTTGGTAGGATAGGATTAATGAGAATGACCCATGTTAAGATGTTTACCATAAGCAATTGTAAAGTGTACACCAAAATTTTATCAAGATTAAGATAATTTGGAAGATGAATGTAGATGGATAAAAATGGATTGGATAAATGGTTCATGGATGGATGGAATCCTAGATTTTTTATGAATGGGATGGATGGAATGCTAGACTTATTGTGGAAGGGATAAGATGCTCCCACCCGAATAGGAACATATAGATGCATGATTCTACACATGATGTCTTTTTTCTAGGTTTTCATCATGGTACTTGTCCAAAGTTCCACCAAAGTGGCTTTCACTAGAGGATGATTTTTATTTTTACTATTTTCTTATTTTTTTAATTTTTAATTTATTTTGTGAAAGATTTTAAGATCATGTTGAACCACCTAGTGGTGCTAATGTAGAAACTTCTATCATAATGTGCCACCAATATCCTACTTTTGAGATTCCTAATCTTCTTTGCTAGTACTGATGTTAACTCTGTCTTTGTGTGCACATCGTGATAGAGTGCCTTCTAAATCCTTATCATGAAGGGTGGCTTCAACAATACATGGTCAATGTGAGAATTGGATACCATGCATGGAGGAATGCATGGTGGAGTGTGTTTAGGAATCAAAGGTGGATTGGTTGATAGTTTGGACCCTTTGACTCTCGAAACTTGGGAAGATGAGAAATGGTGGGTGGATATGAAAGTGTGTGTGGAATTAGGAGAAACTGCTTGATATACTTGGTATGCTGCTTGAGAAGCCCACTTTTGTGTTTGTGGATGTTTTTGATGGATACATTTCCCTTTCTTATTTTTCCCCATAGTTTCTTTAACTGATGGTGTTTGATAGGGATGATTTGAATTTGTATTTTTTGGCATCTATGCATATTTATTTTTCCATTATGCTTTGAATGTTCTTTTTCTTTTATGACATTCTTCATGCTTCGATTAAAATCCTTATTTTGATGTTGGTCCCAATTTTTGGATGGAATGATGGTTGGATGAAGATTCGTGATGTGGTTGGTGTTAGTATTAGCATTGGTTTCATCATAAGTATTTTTTGTTCTCTCTATGTTAATGTTTGCATTAGATAAAGTTTCCCCCATTATTATAGAGGTATCACTAATATTTTTGGATTTCCCTTCTTCTGAATGACATAGACCTTGATGCTTAGGATTGACAATAATCTAGATTGGTTCTAGGATACCCTATTAATGTAGACTTAATCCTCTACCTTGATAATGTATTTGTTGAAATTTTTTATCTGCAATTGGATATAATTTATTTTGGAAACAAGGTGCTAATCCCTCTCTTCTCTATTGTGGATCTTCAAAGGTGATAGCTTCTTCATTGGTAGGATAGCTTGCTCTTAAAAAGGAATATGATCCAAGTTTATAAGTGATAGGATCTTCCATATGTGGGATAACTTCTTGATTGATATCTTTAGCTTGATCTTGTGAAATATAAAATTTTAATGCTTCTTCAAGAGGTGTTGATGATTTATAGTCCATGCAAAATTATTCCCCATGATTCATTTTTGATATAGGGTATGTGCAAGATCATGATGGGCTAAAAAGTGGCAATATTATGGGTATTTGTAGGGTATGTGGCTGATGACTTTACTTTTACCCAAAATTGATGAAACGAAAAGGGTTTTTAGGATATTCTCAACTTTCCACCAATATAAATTATGCTTTAATTTGAATTTAATAAATAATTATTATTTATTTTCTATTAGAATTATGACTAAAGTCCTAATCGATAGACTTATTGAAAAACATCTATAACTTTGAAACATAATCACATTTTTTGAATCCAAAACATGTGTCACATTCTATGATTCACATACTATAGGATTAAAAAAGAAAAATTAAATTTCATGAAGTTTTGACAAAGTTAAGGTGAGAAGTGGAACCACCTGAAAGTTTTTTATATTTTTAAAAATTTTAGCGTAAAAAATCATAATTAATTATTTACTTGGAAAAAAATTACAAAAATATGCATCACATTGGGACATGAGAGTCCTCTAGTTATATATAAAATCTTATAAAAAAAATATTTATGTTTTATTATGGTTAGGGTGAATTAGGACATACACCTACTTATTTTTCCACGAAATTTAAAGTACCTCTTGCATTGAAATTTCAAATTTTCATAGAATAGATTTTATTTATTTAAAATAAAACCCTAGTAGTTTAGAAACTACATTCAATTTTCTATAGATTCTATTCTTACATATTTTTTGAAATAATATAGATGAAAACATTCAAAGATTTCGTCAAGTTTCCTAACATTGATTTTTTCTAAAGTTTTTTTACCCATGGGGCTGTTTTTCCATGATGATCTTGCACATACCCTATACCTTCACAAGATGTTTCTAATTTATAGTTTATGTAGAAGTCTTCTGCATGATCCATTGCTAATATGTTTTTTTATTTTGCTATGTCTTGATCATGTGCAAAGATTTTGAGAGTAGGAGACTCTTGTTTTTTGCTATTGACGTCAAACAAATGAGACTCTTTTTTTGAATTAAGATCATCTACATGTCCTTTAGAAGTATCTAATGGATAAAAGGAGTATGATATATATGAATATGATCATTATTTGTGGCATCTTATATGGATTGGATAATTCCCATTAAATCATTTTAGTATCTTAGGGATAAAAATTCTTGACCTTGATTGCTTTTGGAATTGTTTTCAACATACTTTCGATCAAGTTCTTAACATGGGTTAATTTCTAGGGATGGATTGCTTATAAAGGATTCTTGGATATTTCCATTAGGCATGGGAAGTGGCTAAATATTCTCTTTATTTTCAATTGGATTTGTATCAAGTTCCGAGTTGAGGATTCCTTCAATATCTACAACCATGAGGTCAAATGATGTCAATATGTATTAGAAAAGACCATTGCTAGAATTTTGTGAAAGATGTTGATCATGCTTTGAAATAAAATCTTTGGGTACCTCATCCAACTCTTTGGATAATGTGGACAAATTTTCAACACGATTGTTGGTGGATGGATCCTCGATTTTGTCCTCAAAATTTGTAGTGGCAATATCATCAATGTTTTCAACCATAGGATCATATGATGTTGAAAATTATTGAAATGGATAATTGTTAGATATTGGTGAGGGATTTTAATCATGATTATGAAGAAAATATTGAGACCATATGTTGATTTTCTCATTGGATGAGGTAGAAAAATTCTCAATATGATCATCTAATATTGAATCTTGATCATTATCACCAGCAATTATTGTTCCTTGATCAATGAGGTCTTGCATGAGGTTCTTGAGTTTGATACAATCTGACGTGTCATGACCTTTTGTGCTATGGTATTTTCAATAAGTATTATCATCATACCATGAGAAATTGACTCTAGGTTCACCCCCATTTAATGATTCTAGAAGATTGATAAGTTTAGCACAGACTAACATGTTTAATGATAATTCAATTAGCTCTCCCAAAGGAGTGTATTCATGTTTTTTGTCTTGTGAGGTTTGTGATTTTTGAGATGATTCTTGTCATGATTGAGCTTGAAGATGTAGTGATTGGGCTTGTTGTTAATGTTGTTGATCTTGATATCCAACCTCTTGATATTGGGGATTTTTTTTTTATGAGGTTGTAGACACAACTCAATGTTTCAATGACACAATTTAACCAATGGGGGAGTGTGTTGATTTTGGGGTGGATATGTCTCTTGGTGCAATGGATGAACTATTTTGGTAAGTAAAACAATTTGATATCAAAATATTTTATCTTGATTTTAATTTTAAAACCCTTTATATAGTTTATTTGATTGTATTTCATGCATATTTGGAGTATACACTTGCATGGGATAATGAAAAAATTGATTTTGGACAATATTCTAATTTGGGATGATGTTTAGAGTTTACATTATGGGTTGGCATTGAACATTTTTTTGGTTTGGAAATGCATTTCTTTGATTTAGGTAACCTTGATTTTGTGTGGTGTTATCTTGATTTGGATCAATATTGTGAGTTGTCAACATATTATTTGGACTCTAAACAATATTGGTTTGATTTGAAAATGTATCAATCACATAATTCACCAAATGTGGATTTGACATTTTTATGTTTGGTAAGGTTGTACTTGGTATATTCATATTTGGAATGTATTGATTTGATGGAATAATGTTATTTTGTTGAAGACTCATGCATTTATCATTTGGTTGATAGATTTGTAGATTTTGACTTTGATTTAAATCTAATATAGGGTACAGTGTTCAAAAATTTACATTGAGAATACTCATATTTTTTCTATGATTGAGGTTTGGAGGATATAATGTTCCTGTGTGAATTGTACAAGTGTGAGTTTTGATAATCAATTGGTATTGTAAGGCTTTGATAGTTTGGTTGATTTAGATCACTCATGATGTACGAATCAAGTTTATATTCCATGTCCTTGTTTTTTGATCGTGTTGTAAAAGTGAACATCTAAGGTTTTTTTGAACAATGATGTGAATGGATGATGAAAGATGGGTGATGCTGGATGATGAACTTTAAAATATTGGACAATACTAGTCTTAGG
>VDFB02056691.1:0-28845 GCA_007258455.2 Sequoia sempervirens
GCATATTTCAAATTAGAACGAGCTGAATTTCTCACTAGATTGCCCAATATTGATATCAGAAGGGCATAATTGGCGGAGTTAGGCAGCAAGGCAGTAAGAAGAGCTATGACTCCATCGAACACAAAAGCTAGCTTTAAAAGGACAGGGATATGGCCCCTCAATTTTGATGCACTCATGGGAAACATGCGTCTCAGCGAGACATGATATTGATGACACCGAGGATGCTTCTGCAGTGCAGAACATCCTCCTTAGTCTTTTAGGACTTGATGTTTCAACAGATGAACTGTCACAAACATTGTAGAATCCAACGGATACTCAAGTGCAGGAAGGTGCAGAGCAACAACTTGAGGACATGGACAACCAGCCTAAACAAGAAGACATTGGGAATTTCACATTCCCATCTCCAACAACCACACCTCCAAAACAAACAGTGCATTATTATGTAGATGGTGGCCACAAAAGTCAAGGTACACCGAACTGGGAGGAGTTTACTGACTCCCAAGTCAATGAAACAATTCAAACCCAAACTGGTTCTCGGATCAGTAACTTCCTTAAGCTGTCAGTTCATAGAGTCAATGAAAGAATGAGAAAGTCTATTGGTGGTGTTCTTTGGGTGAGCTGACAGTCTCAGTTGCTAATTGCTGACAATTACATGACTCTCATAATGGAGTAGGAACGAAGAAGAAAAGAATTAGAGGAATTAAAAATCAAAAAGAGGCAACAAACTGAGGATAAAAAGGCGACATAGATTCGGGCCTTGGAGCAGAAGGAACAAAGAAAAATTGAAAAGGAAATTGAGCTCATGGAAAGAGAGCAATTGAAACAGTTGCAAAGAAAGGAAAGAGAGCAGAAGAAGGAGCAAGATAGGGTACAAAAAGAACAAGAGAAGAAGGAAAGGGAGATTGAGGCTTCCCATAGAGTATTGATGCAAGATAGACGCTTAAGTAGTCCTGCAACCCCCTTATCTGATAATCATGGTTACTTTTGAGATATAACCAATACTAACATCCCTCTCTTTATTGCAGACAATGTGTGTTTGAGTCCCAACCTATCTCAAGTTAGTTGCACTGAATTTCTACTTGGCCCGACTTCTTCACCACTAACCCCTTCAAATGTAAATTGCACACAATTGACAAATGCAAATGCAAATCAATTTATCGCAAGTCTAAATGCAACAGTAGGAGACAAGAACACATCTCTAGATTCATTTCTTGGAGCATTCGATTGAGTTTGGGAGGGGACCAACTGAAATAGTGCCTTATATTTTTTTTTTGTTTTGTTGTAGTTAGGAATGGCATTTTCATTGTGCTGCATCTATATCATTAATATATTTGAACTAAATCTGTTTATTAATGTGATACGAGTACCCTGGTTGACTTTGTGGGTAAAAACTATTTTACAATTGCATATTAAGGCGCTCTAGTGTGGGGCCCATTAATGACTATGTCAATACCTTTTTATGGTTGTCTTATAATCTACATATTAGAAAATATATTCTATGCAGATAATTTGTTTCAATTTTGTTTACAACAATTATTATGTTTATAATATCTATTCTACATTTCTGAAAATATATTCAATGTTGATAATCTTATACAACATACAATACAGTGTATATTGATAATGTAATATTTGAAACTGCATGACAATACATTTCATATAGTCATTAAAAAGGTCTACTAGACATGTCTAAATTCCACAACACTTCATAAGGAAATACTTGATGTAATCTATCCTTTTGATATCACTAGCTCAATTGAAATTTAATTTTAGGCTATACCTCTACAAAAATTAACATGTTTCTATGTCTTATCTCAAGTTTATTTATTTTGGTACATTACTATTCAGTCTTTTTTTGTGAATCAAAAAACACATTACATTTAAGGGTAACGACTATAATGCCCAAAAATTATATCATTCAATTTAGTATATACTAAATAGATTATGTTGGTTAACACTAACAACATAAGTACACTTGATTATGAGGGCATTTCTATGGAGGGATGCCATAGGGAGGTGGCAACAATGAATGGTAGAGATGAATGTGACCTATGTTTGTATGGATGACTATGAAGTTACTTTGAGGACTATATATATAGGTCTATCTATATAATGAAAGAGAATATTTAATGGCAAATGGTGTTACTTTGAAACAGGCATGTCATGAGCAAGTTTGACTTATTTGACTATCACTCTCCCCTATTATTATGTTCATCATTGCACAAACTTTAACTCTACAATTTGGTTATAATATTTATTTATTATCCCGAAATATGAAAATGATTTGATTGGTTTTCATTTCGAGGATATTCTGCCTTATTCTATTCCTCATTTAACAATAATTCATTTGCCACTTCAAAATTCCACAATTGTGTAGTGCATGTATGTGCATAAGTATGTACATATATATGTATGTGCATACGTATTTATAGTCACAGTGATGCAGGAAGAGAACCATATATTTCCTTAACAAATTGAGTGTATCTACATATATATCAATGTGTATATATATATATATGCCATGTACATATATATATACACAGATAAATAGATATATAGATTGAAAGTTATATATAGGTATAGATATAAATTAAATGAAAAGATTAAACCCCTTAAAGTCAAAGTGATGCATGAAGAGAACCATATATTTCCTTGAAAAATTGAGTGTGTTTATGAACACAATATTGGAAGTGTTCATAAACACCCTAGACACCATATACATCATGGAGCACATTGTTGATGCACCTAAAACGCAAGAGAACCTTCGATCTATGGATAATCACATAAACACTTTAAATATTATGTTCAAAATCAACAACAAAATAAATAATAACCTTCAACTTAAGTAACACAACACACCCATAACAAAACAAATAAGTGATAAGAAGAAAGAAAAGGGAATGACAGGAGACAATGGTACAACTTTAGTGAGGTTAAAAACCTCACCTCTATGAATTGGAGATGGCCAATGGTATGGTGAATTTCTCCAACTCAATCCTACAAACATATATGAAAATAGTCATTAATAAGAAAAGTGTAGTAAAGAAAGTGTTTAACTTAAAATAATAAAGTATAGTATCCTTTAGTGTTTACCTTTGAAATGAAATTCACCATCACCAAGCCAATAATGAATTGAAATTGCACACCATCGAAGAAGATTGAACAAGACTCAAATTTACAACAAGTGTTAGCCGAATATACCAACATGTCTAAAAGAATGAAATGAATAACTCCTAACGAATATACATGAGATATATGACATTCAAATTGAACAATCGAATTGAAAAATCCAATTGAACAATGCAATTGAGCAATTAAATTGAACAATAAAATTGAACATTCCAATTGAACAATGCAATAGAACAATTACTTTGAACAATGCAATTGAACAATCAAATTGAAGAATGCAATTGAACAATCAAATTGAACAATCCAATTGAACAATGCAATTGAAAAATAAAATTGAACAATCCAATTGATCAATCCAATAGAACAATGCAATAGAACAATAACTTTTAACAATGCAATTGAACCATCCAATTGAAGAATGCAATTGAACAATCAAATTGAACATCTGTACATGAGTTAAATATATATACCAACATGTTTAGCACTTAAAGAAGATTGTGTGTAACAATCACATTCTATGGAACTGAAATGCATTGACATCCATAAACAGTACAAGTTGAAACCCCAAATACTAAGTTACAGGGTGGTGGGTGACAAACATTTACAGTGCATACAATTGATATATATTCCCAGACAAATAGAATAAAAAAAACCCAAAAATTGAATTGAAATGTCTTGACATTCATAAATAGTGTAAGTTGAAACCCCAAATATCGAGTTACAAGTTATTGTGACAAACATTGACATCACATACAACATATTTGCATTCCATGGCATAAAGAGTTTAAATGAAAAATTCAATGTGAACATCAGTGTGAAACCCTAGATATTTATAGATTTGTGGAAAACATATGCATATCATACAAGAGATTGGCATTTATATATATGTATGTATGTATGTATGTATGTATGTATGTATGTACGTACATATATATAAATATATATGAATACATATATATAAATAAATATATATATATATATACAGATATACATATATGTTCATACATACATATATGAATACATACATATAAATATATAAATATATATGAATACATACATACACATTATACATACATACATACATACACATTATGTATGTATTCATATATATATTTATTAGTTTTAATATATATAAGCACTGGTACAAGCCTAGTGAGGTAAAAAAACACACCTGAAAGAGAAAGGGAGCTTTCGAGAGTGCAGAGCCGAACAATGAAACATGCAAAGCCCAACAATGAATCGTGGAGAGCCAAACATGTATGGGTGTGTAACCAAATGAACACTCAACAATAAATGCAAACAAAAGGAATGACAATGAGTGAGATATGGGAGAATTTTGAGCATTGAATGAACCTTGATCTCCAAATTATGCGCTTGTCAGTCCGAGTAAGTGCGGAGGGATGCGTAAGGCAAGTTGCCCAATGGAGGTAACGAAGGAGGCAACAAGCGATTACTACTCTAAACTAGTCATTTAGGGTGGGGAAAGACAGTAATTATATACATCTATTGCTTACTCAACAACACATTCCCTCTTGTGCAATACACTAGATTGAATGAGCGGAACCCAAACAAAAAACATCAATACAATCAAGGGTTTTACCTTGAATGTAAAACCCGATCTGAATTCCCGCTTTTTGTTTGGTTTATCTCATTTAGGCTTAGTGCATTACTTTTCTGCAACAACGTTCTCTGCACTTTGCTACAACATATCCGTCTTTCTCCACACTTGTCTCCAATACTTGCAGGAAACACTTCCTTGAAACAACCTTATTATATAGACATAATAGATATTTATATATATATACATATACATATATGCATATACATATATGCATATACATATACAATTACATAATATCATAATAATAGAATTGCATGACAAAATATCTTTGAAATATGAACCACTCAAACCATTTTCATATTTCAGAATAACAAACAAATATAAAAAAACAATTTGTAGTGTGAATGTTTGTGCAATGATGAACACACAAATAGAAGTGCATGGCAAGATACCCTATAAAGGACAACCAGTCAAACACTTAGTAGAAAAAGAATGAAGTAGAAAGAATATTTTGTAGTAAGAATGAAGTAGAAAAAGAAAATAGCAGAGTGAATTATTGTGAAAGTGATATACATTGACATACATTGATATACATTGAAGGGAGTCTTAACTTGATAGGAATGAGCCCTTCTATAGTAATAGGATGAACAAATCTATACATACATATAAGTCTTATTTGTTCAAGATATACATGATGTTCATGGATCAAATCATCCATGGTATATCATGCATATTTTGAAGAGATAAGGCTTCTTTCAATGTCTATCTCTGTTTGTAGGCCTATCTAGTGATTTGGGAAGAAGACAACCTAAAATAGGCGATAAATTTGAATTGTTAAGGAACCCTCAAAAGTATTGTGCAAGAAATAACAGAATAATAGAATTGCAAGGCAAAAATTCTTTGAAATGAAATGCACTGAAGCCATTTTCATAATTGGGAATAACAAACAAATATTAAGGGCAAAATGCATAGTTAAAGTGTGTGCAATGACGAAGGCACAAATACAAGTGCATATATATGTATGTATGTATAAATATATGTATACATATATGCATATATATATATGTGTATATATATAAATTGTAGAGTTAAAGTTTATGCAATAATGAACACACGAGTAGAAGTGCATTGCAAAAAACCCACTAATTGGAACCAGTGTAACCCTTTCCATATTTCGTAATAACAATCACATATATATACATTAACAATTACATACATATACATATACAAATACATATATATACATACATGTATATATATGTATATATATACATGTATATATATGTATATATACACATGTACATGTATATATACATATACATGTATATATACATGTACATGTGTATATATAAATATACGTATATATACATGTATATGTATACATATATACATATATATATGTATGTGTGTGTGTGTGTACATGTACACACACACATATGTATATGTACATATGCATATAGCATATATATGTGTGTGTGTACATGTACACACACACATATATGTATATGTACATATGCATATAGCATATAGCATATATATATACATGTATATATGTATGTATATATATATATCGATATAGACAATTACATATATAAGAACATAATAATATAATTGCATGGCAGAATATCTTCGAAATGAAAATAAGTGAACTTATTTTCATATTTGGGAATAACAAAAAATATTAAAGGCAAATGACAAAGTTTAAGGTTTGTGCATTGTCGAACACACAAATACTAGTGCATGGTAGAAAACTAGGTTGTAATTGTGAACAAGTGAAACCCTTTCCATGTATGGTAGTAACTATCAAATAAAAAAAGCATTTCATAGACAAAACTATTGTGCATGGAAGAACAAAATAATACATAAACAATTACATATATATACATAAACAATTGCATACATATACATATACAAATACATATATGTATACATATATATACATATATCTTCTAAATGAAAACAAAATAATAAAATTACATGGCAGAATATCTTCAAAATGAAAACAACTGAACCCATTTTCATATTTGGGAAAAACAAAAAAGTATTAAAGGCAAATGGCATAGTTAGAGTTTGTGCACCGTCGAACACATGAATACAAGTGCATGGCAGAAGACCCTGTAATTTTGAACCAGTGAAACCCTTTCCATGTATGCTAGTAACAATCAAATAAAAAAAACATTTCGTAGACAAAACTATTGTGCATGGAAGAACAAAATAATACGATTGCATGCCAGAATATCTTCGAAATGAAAACCAATCATACCATTTTCATATTTCAGAATAACTATAAGCAAATTGCAGAGTTAAAGTCTGTGCAATGAGCAAGACACGAATGCACATGCATGGCAGAAACCCTTGAAACAATAAACATTAAAACCCTATGAATATTTCGTAGTAACAATCAAATATATTGTACCCATTTTCGTATTTTGGAATAACAAACAAATGTAAAAAACAAAGTGCAGAGTTAAAGTTTGTGCAATGACGAACACATGAATACAAGTGCATGGCAGAAAATCAGTCAAACCCTTTCTATATTTCATCGAACAAGTCTACTAGTAATGAAAAACCATTTAAACCAGTCAAACCCATTTCATATTTTGTATAAGGAAGCAAATATGAAAAGCACAATGTAGAACAAACATTGTGCAATGAAGAACAAAAGATTATGAGTGCATGGACGAGTGTAGAGGAAAAGAACAACAGTGAAACCCTCCCCACATTTCATTTTATTAATCTTTCTGAAAGACAAATTTTCGCAACAAAATTTTGTGAAAAAAATAAGTGTATGGCAAAGTACCATCCTATTCGAAGACACTGGTACAGGCTGAGTGAGGTTAGAAACCTCACCTGAAAGAGAAAGGGAGCTCTCGAGAGTGCAGAGCCGAACGAAGAAGCATGAAGAGCCGAACAATGAAGCGTGGAGAGCCGAACCAGTATCGGTGCGAAACGAAACGAACACTTAAGAATGTTTGCAAACAAAAGGAATGAGAGTGAGTGGGATATGCAAGAATTTGGAGCATTGAATGAACCTTGATCTTCGAATTACGCATTTGACAATCCGAGTAAATGGGAAGGGACGCGTAAGGCAAGTTGGTCAGTGGAGGTAACGAAAGAGGCGGTGAGCGATTAATGCTCTAAACTATTCGTTTAGGGTGGCGAGGCTGTCGTGGGCACACGGCCATCCGATCCAATGTACGTAGATGTGTATGCTAATTAAAGAGGCGGATGGGCTCCACTTTCGGGTGGAAGGCAAAATGGGCCCGTTTTGGACAGGTTAGACTAAACGATACGTGACAGGGGGTGGGGTGCTCGATTTTTTTTTTTTAAAATATGTACAAGTGGCAGGGTGATGTGGTGGGCAAATTTTAATTTAATTTTGGTCCACGTGAACTGCCACGTGGACCTCCAAAGTTGACCTGCCCTATTTTGGACCCCTCTCTCCTAGTTTGATAAAAATAGCATTAGGTCGTATCGTGAACCTAAGAGTTCCTGCGCTTCTATGTATATTCCCAAAGCTCGCGCTAAGGCAAACCGACAGCCAAACGCAGAAACGTCTATGCATTTTTAAATTCAAATATTTGAATACGCGAAACGTAATGTCTTCTATGATGAACAGTGTGGGTGTCCAGCCTAACGTGCTCTTTTCGAGTTGGAAAGCTAAAAGCATGATCAGACATCCCCGTTGTCTGTTATCATGACGTACTTTTATAAAAAATCTTATAGGTCTCTCTTTTCTTTTATTTCCTCAGAGCAATTTTGCAAATTTTTGCACCTACTCTTATTCATTAGGGCATTCAATTTAATCAATTGGTTTTCAATTCAGCCGTATTGAACCAGTAGGTCAGAGGATCGATCCTTAAGTGAGCTGAAATGGTAAAGGAATTGGAGTTTTACGACGCACTAGGAGTCAGTTCCAAGGCCACGGATGCAGAGATCAGAAAAGCTTATTATATGAAGGTGAGGGAATACTACGCATATTTTTCATCTAATAAATCCAGACTTGAATCCTGCATATTTTCAAAGCTTTAAGATATATTTTCATCACAAATTGCATTTGCCAAAATCTTACTTTAAAAGCTTGGATGGAGGTGAATTCCTAGAGCTCTTATGATGTTATTGGTGTTTTGCCACGTGGGTAACAAGGGAATTATTTTGTGGTCTAGGGATCACAATAGACATCAATTACCATGCATATTATGTGCTTTAAGGAAGAGGAGGGACGTTTTAAACTGGAAAGGAGTTCTATAAGGGATATGACCCTGCAATTTTAAAAAACTTAAATTAGGACAATCATGTCGATAATGACTGCAATCTAGAGAAGGGCCACAAGGCATTGCAGGGAAACTGCCGACCATGCTAGTAGTACGGGAAATATGTCGACTCTAGCAGAGCTCAAATCTGTGAAAGGTTGTTGGCTCACTGTAGATCACCTGGCGGGGCCAACGGGACCTATCTGGTCCCATATCTTCAGAGCAGGAGACGGAAAATAAGAAGAGAGAGAAAATTAACTTACAGTGTCTAGGAACGAGACTAGGCATTCTTGGCGTCATTCTGTCGATATTTTTATATAGCAAATGTTCTAATAATGACTGCAGGTTAGCTTCATAATACCAGCTTGCACAGTTTCTGTGTAAGCACAGGTTTTACATCTATAGATATTTAATTGTTTAAAGAATTTCAATTGAGCATGACAGCTACCCGTTTGATATTGGCCAGATAAAGTCACACAGTTGTAACTTCTTGTGCATCTGCTAGCGCCGTATCAGTCTGGCGAAGGACAATGCAGAAAGGTATTGTCCATGAAGCTCTGGTTTAGTAGTAAGTGAGGTTGCTTACTGCCAAGATGGCCCAACTTAGAATTTGGGTTCATGTCAGGGTATACTTTAAGAAATGGCTTCTTGATTTCTCTAGAAATCTTTTGCCTGTATCAATTTTTTTGCAATTCAGAAACTAAAAATTTCTATTAATATATAATTTGTTTGATGATTCAGCTTCTAAATTTCCTGTCACTATATTAATATAACTTGTAAATAAAAATATTAAAATGGGGTATCAACAATCATATATTATGTGTTTATCTGAAACATTAAACATTTGAAATTTTTAAGCGAATACAATTTTCTGTCGAGATAAGGGAAAATCCATAAAGTATGGGTAGCTGGGACATCTGTACAGAACTTAAAAATAGTCAAATCTAGAGGATATAAATATATAAAAATAGCCAAATGACAACCTATAGCCATTAAAAACATCCTCGATTAATGCTTCCACAATAGCACCGAGATAATATGTACTTGTAGCCGAAAGAAGTTGAAGAGAATTTGTATTCGTTACACTGAAGTTTCTACTAGTCATACTAGTCACATCCCATGGAATGCATACCAAGTAATAAGAACACAATTGCAACAATGGACAGAGCACAATAGATTGCCGCAACTGTAGATGGAGACTCACCGGTATCATTCAAGTACAAAGATTATAAAGGATGTGCAATTAAGCATATAGCGGAAGGATGCTTCTGAAATATGAAAGATGTACAGTGCACCTTCTGGCAAAATGACACTTCCAAGAGAAGAAAGATGTACATAGAGACATGCACAACATTTAAGAATACACAACCAGTTCATGTGACTATAGCTCACCCTATAATAAAATACACTTAGCCTGCGTGGCTATAGCTCATTTCAGCTTCTTGTGAAACTG
Source organism: Sequoia sempervirens (assembly GCA_007258455.2). Lineage (NCBI taxonomy): Eukaryota > Viridiplantae > Streptophyta > Pinopsida > Cupressales > Cupressaceae > Sequoia > Sequoia sempervirens. The sequence goes on from VDFB02056691.1 coordinate 10,397, forward strand.
GTAGGAGTGGGAGTGATTACATGCCAGGAGAGCCAGAGGCCTGGGACAAAAAGAACTAATAATGTATGTTTATCCACGTAGGCATTCACTCGTAGAAATCATGATTTCCAACAACTGAAAAGCCAATTTATCAGTCTAGGCATCTTAAGAAAAGAAAGCCCTTTTGTTGAACTTTTTGGACGGGAAGCTAGGCAATATTAATACATACATCCATATTTTCTGATAAACTCGAGTTCTCAGCTTTGAAAAGATTCTGTCCTTGTATAGTTGAACTCAGTTGCATATCAACCACCCTCGAGAAGATTTTCCTGTTGACACCAGCATGCTTTTATTATCTCTTTTAAGAGAGTGCGAACTGAAATGTTATGGTTTTAGGTGCATGAAACAATGAATCCTTATATGAACATCAAATGAATTGAGCATGCACATGTTACTGTTGACTCAAGCAAACTATTAGTCCCTATGCTACGCCTGAAAGATAGATATTCTATCAGATTGAAACTGATTGGCTCCTGTTGTTTGGGAGAAAATGAAAACGAGAGCTCCCAGGTTTTTGGTGTGTACGCATTAGCTTTAGCAAGGAGTAAGGCCAAACATTGGATATGATTACTCTGGCATAGATTTAATTTCTCCTTGCACTGCTCTTGTTTTGATGATTTCAATATAATCTGCTACTTATTTTGCTATTATTATACTTAACTTTTTTTGTAAAATTTAAAGATAATTTTGTTAATGTCAATTATACCTGTCCTGGATATGATTACTCTGGCATAGATTTAATTTCCCCTTGTAGTGCTCTTGTTTTGATGATTTTAATATAATCTGCTATGTACTTTTTCCATCAGTATATTACATTTCTTTTGTAAAATTTAAAGATAATTTTGTTAATACCAATTGTACCTGTCCTGTCTGCTTCTTATGTCTTTGTCTTTTCAATGGAGTTTTGATATTAAGTGAAGGATCCTGTTTAGCAGTCTTAGTTTATTCAACTGACTGACTTGGTTAGTGCTGAAAGTCGTCTTTTGTGTAATTCATTTTTGGTATTTAAGGAGGTTATGGCCTCCTCTAATGGTTGTCCTTCATCTTTAAAAGTCAGTTTCAGCAGAATCTACACAGCTCTCAAGGGAAGAGAGCCTGTAATTTCTGTAACAGTATGATAAGAAAATGCTAATACAAACCTCTTTCCTGCTAAACTTTAATGTCTACCAACAAAAGTCTGAGGCAGTTCCTGAGATAGAGTTTCTAATGGAACAGCTGATTGTTTTAAAGGCTAAAGGAAAGGTCTCTGATCCATACTCTTGTAGGACTCTATCCAAATCTTAAAACTTTGAAGGTGTGGGTTATGATTAACTTGAAATTGTCCCCTCCTGTTGAAACCATGAACATACCAACTTGCTAAGAGGGTATTTTACTGTAATTTTCTCATCTAATCTTACTGAGATTGCCCTAGTTGAGCTTTGCCTTAGGTCTACTTTTTTCTCTTTCCAAGGAGTGATCTATGACCAAACAGACAGAGTTGCTATGGCTATCTTTGCCAACCTCTATATGGAGCAATTTGAAGAGGTTGCCCTACATTTGTTGGCCTCATGGCCTAGAGAACTTAGAAAAGTTTCATTCCCACCTTAACAATATTGCGAATTGCATCTCTTTCACCAAAGAGTTGGAATCAAATGACCAAATACCTTTCCTTGATGTCCTTCTAATCAGAAACCTTGATGGTGTCATGCCCCCATAGACTGCAACAGTAAACCAAGCAAATAAATAACATAATAAATAATATAAACAATAATAAACAATGTTTTCAGAGGCTGGCCATATATGCTGGTCAAATTCCTTTTAAAATACAACAAACCTTTATCCTTGGCTGACCACATTACAAAGTCATGTTAATGTTTACGCTGGCTGACCAAGTCTTTTTGAATATGTTCGAGACACACACATATATATATATGTGATCACCCAAGATTAGGGTGCAGGTTGGAGCGTCAAAAGAATAAGGATTATGAGCAGCGAATATGATTAAAGGTGTAGTGAATGGTTTGAAGAGCAGCAGCAAATATGCGAGGAGAGATGATCAAAAGAACAACAAATATATGCAGGCAGTAAATGATGATTATACAGAGATAAAGATAAGTATGCAGCGATGGATGTAAGTGAGCGTTGATGTTAAGAAGAGTAGCAAACATGTTAAGAGCAGCGATAATATTAAGGGATAATATTAATAAATATTAATTATCCCTTAAATGATTAGGAGATAATCTTAGTTATGATCATTAACAAATGGACATACCTCTTGGACAAATGCATATCATGAAGATGTCTCTCAGCCTTTTGTAGATAAGAAGTAAAGTCAATAGCAATCAGCATCGAAGAAGTACAGAGAGATACTCAAAATGGGAATTATAGCAGACCAATAGAAACAAATTATCTGCACTCCAAATTGTGCATCTGAATTCTGTGGCTGTAACAAACATAGTTGCATAGATAGTGGTATGCTTTTTAATGCATATGTTTGAATATATTAATTCTATACTTCATATAGAATCTAATAGGAGTTGTAATTCATATTACATTATCAATCTAACCAAAATTATTAATACCCCTAAAATGATCATGGGAAGGAGAGATGAAAGTACAAGAGGGAGATTCCATGTAATATCCCACCCACGATGGGATATTTACTCTGAATTTTGCACATGCTGTTTTATTTGTTTTATGGTTTTCTGATATGTTTGCAATGTTTGTTTGATACAACAATATAATGCAGCAAAATAGAAGATATTGCAATAATAATTTTCAACTCAAAAACTAAACATTACATAGGGAATACACAACTGAAAATTCCAGATTTTTATATCAGCTTAGATACTCAATATTTTCACAAAATATTGACAACCTAGTTCATAAAATATCCCCTATTATCTAAAACAACAATACCCAGAAAATTGGGGGTTACAAATCATGAACTCATAGGTAAGATATGCCTTGAAACCCTCTAAAATGGATGCCAAATGAAGTATAAAGTTTGCAGCAGTATAATAGCAGCAACGATAATAATAAACTCTAGCAACGATCACTATCACCAATCCCCACGCCTAGTGCAAAGTTGCATACAATTAAATTGCCAAAACCCTTGCCTGGCAACCACCTGTTTATTGAAGTTCTCTTGTAGTTCTCTTTGCTCTTAAAATAATGATCAATATATTTGCATTATTCTGATATTTCATTCAAACCCTTGAAACTTTTGAAATTCTTCTCCAATGAAGCTCAGATGTGACCTCTGTGTGAAGCCACCAATTAACTGCAACCCTTGGGTGATCTTTCTCACCTGTAGGAAGCACAATCGAAGAGAGGCTATGTTCTCCAAGATTGAAATTACAGCAAAACCCTAGGTTTCACCTCCAAAGCCAAAGCACAAAGCCAAGTTGAGAGAAAATGATCAATCATAATGAAATGAATTCCAAAAATGCCCTTTTATAATATTCATTTGCATTTGACTTCATCTCATTTAATTTACTTTAATTTCATTTTCTTTTCCCTCCTTTTTGGTGCACAACTTTATAATAATAAAGTATACTTTATTATTCACTTATATCTCCCTTTAAAATAATACTTTAACACTTTTTATAAAGTATACTTTTTAAAAGCATTTAAATCCCCCTTTTAAATAAAGTCCACTTAATTCATTAATGATATGCACTCAATAATTAATTATTATTAAAGTATAACTTTAATAATAATTATAATATTATAACTCCATCATTAATCATCGTAAATCAATTCTGACTTCACCAGGAGGTAGCCCACTGCATTCACTGCTAACTAGGGTGCCCTACTATAAATAGTAAGGTTGGCCTCTATGAACACACCGACTTACTATAAATAGTAAGTATATAAAAATGGAGCCAAAACACCCTAAATATCATAACCTCTGAACAAGCTAAGGATCTGGAGATTAAAACATTGCCAACTGTCAACTGAGGAGCTAGCTAACTCCAACACCGGGCCTTCTAAACACCATTATTAGCCTATAAGAACCCAATGATAGGCTAAACCACCAAACTTTGATGCACGCTAAAAAAGGGGACATTACATTTCGCCCTCCCTAAAATTGCTTGTCCTCAAGCAATCACAAATGAATATAAAACACCACTCCATCAGAGGCCCAAGGGAAGAACTGTAGAATGACCCTCAAATCGCCAAACACTGTAGTAGCACCAGCATAAGCACAACTACGCAAGGATAAACATCATACCAACTGTCCAACTCATGCACAGAAGATTTGTGCATCGAAATCAATTCATGTACATGTGGATCAAAGGTAAAACTGTATGCAATCTGCACAATGTACACGCTATAACACTCATCAGTAAACTCTGATTGGAATCCTGATGCGCAAGAAGGATCCCATAGCAATCTGTAGAGTGCCCAACAAAATATCCCTGGATCCCAAACCCAAAATGGAAGTCTGCCATGCATATCACCCACTAACTTCCACTGCACTAATTTGATATCAACTTCACCATGCTGAGAATGGTGAAGCATCATATTGGGATCCATCCAAACTTCAGTGCCAACCTTGTCACCACCTAGATCCCAATACAATTGAAACTCACATCCATCAGTCATGAGGAGGTAAGAATATCCAAACATGTCTACACCACAACATCCCCCTTCATCCTCTGCAAAACTCCTATGGATGTGTTGACTATCCCGCATAGGTGCTGGAAGATATGGAGTAGCTCCTCTCAAGTCAAGGAAATAATATAACTCTCCTCCATCGCTGCGGTAAAGACTAATCAAGCCATCATGCCTATTGACATTGCAACCTCTCTGAAGCCATGTCTCTAATGGAAATTTTTGAGACAAAGAAGTTGCAAACTCTATCTGGTACACATCAGCATGATGGTAATTTGATCTCTGACGTTGCAAGTAATCCTTTGAATATAACTGAGTCAGACACCTGCAATCTCTAGTTCCATCTTCTGTAGATGGCAACTCTTCATCCCGCCATGGATGGTAAAAATCCCGAGCCAATCCACACCTACACGTCATCAAGTCATCAATGTGTGGACTAAAGGAGAAGTGATGAGCACTCCTCACTATGCAGTCAAGATAAAATGCCCTTGCCTCTGTCAATGGTTGACTGTCATAGCTATGGAGAACACACTCATCACTCTCATCACTCGAATTAGATGATGGCTCATGTCTCTGATCCTGAATAGCTAATTGGGTAGATACTCTACCAACCCTCTCTGTGTACCCAATAGCATAGTCTCTATCAGAAAAAAATTGAGCTATTCTAATTTAATCTCCTCCAAAGCACTCCTGATAATTTGCAAGTCACGAATGTGAGTACCAGCCGAGACCCCATACCGTCTCCTCAAACTCTGCTGTCCAAAGGAGGTACTCAACATACTTATGACTGCAATCAAAACGAGATAAGGTTGAGTCAACCTTCTCTCCTGTAACCTTTAGCTGATCTCTCCATCTTTGTGGCTCAATAAGCTGTCGATCAAAATCAGCTGCATGGGATGTAATCTCTGATTTGTTTCCAGGGGAGGGAAATAAATCAACATGAGAACCAATCTCCCAACTAGATGATACCCTGCATACCTCTTGTGAAGAAGACGTAGTAGCATAGTGATCTGTCACACAACTCTCTGGAGAATCCACTACTTCACCACAAGAGCTATCAATAATCTCCTCTGCATCACTTGAAAATCCTCAGAGACACCTGATGCAACATATGGTTCTCTGCTAAACTCATCCCATCTGTGTCACCTGCACTTGTAATTGAAATAGATGTAGCCACATCCTCAATGTGCTCCTTACCACTACTTGTGGGTGTATGCTCATCACTAGTAACTGTCATAGATATCGAAACTGTATCTACTAGTGATGAAGACTGTGCTAAGCTCAACTCCACAGTAAGCTCATCTATCCGTAACTTTGACTCTTGAAGGGTTATTTGAGCACTCTTCAAAGAGTCTGTGGTGACCTCAAGCTCGTAGGTGAGCTCATCAACCTCCTCTTCCTTGCCCTTTAGAGCATCATAATAGATACCATCGAGCATGAGAAGATGATCTCTATTTGATAATAGCTATAGGTAATTATTCTTCATTGCCCCAATTGTATCTCTAAGTGCTTGAAACTATGCAAGAGAAAGTCCACTATCAAGGTGCTCATATATACCTGGAGTCCAACAACAGTGTGCCACCAATTGCTAAACAACATCAAAATGTTCTAAGGCTGAAGCAATCATGCCTTTGTTCACCTTCAATTGCCCTACCAAATGATGAGACCCCTGTGACAAATCGTCTCCACACAAAGTTTCTGATTTGTAATTTGCACTATGGTAAGAGGCTAAATCATTATCACTCACTGTTTGATAACCATCATCATGTGTTCCATCAGCTCTGCACACTTCCTCAACAAAGGTACTGTTTTTATGTACCTCACGGGATGGCTCCAATGACATAATAGAAGCTGTTGATTGGACATAATCATTGCACACTTCTTCCTCCAAAGTAGATGCATGTTCATCCAATGAGCGATCTTGGGACCAATCACCAACAAGTAAATTTTCCGATTTGTTCACATCTTCTAAGGTCTGATTGCCAAAATCAAACTTGCTGTGGCTTGAATCTACTTCACATAATTCATTTTTAACACCCAAATCTTGAGTGTCAATGTTAGTGAACTCCACACATCCATCATCCTCACATGGAATGGCTGCTATCTCATGAGTAGGCTCAACATTATGACTGCTGTCATAAAACAAAAAATCAGGAGCTACATCATACTTATCTGTAGCATCCTCAAGGAACTCAACCAAAATTTCATCCTTTGCTAATTGTCCATTGCCAAGTGCTGGTTCAAGAGGTCTCGTCAAAGGAAAATTAAGTGTATCATGTGCCATAATTTTTGTCCCATGGCTGCAATGTAGATCTGTATGTGTATAAGTCTCCTTAACCTTTATGACCTCCTTATGGAATCCCCTTTGTCCTTCTAGATGATGTGATTCATGAGCCCCAACATCTTCATACAAAAAGTGCATCTTCAAATCTGTTTCCTTCGTGGCTTCTTCTACAATGCATCCTTGTGTCAAAACGAGGTCTTCCTCAAGCTTCTTTACCTCATTATCCGTCTATTGGTGGTTAGGCTCCCAAGAACCTTTGCAGGAGAAGCATAGACCTTGTCTTCTCATTTGGTTCTTGCTCATTATGAGAGTTCCTATAACCTGATCATTGAGTCTAAATGTAGAACCATCATCATTATCTGATTTAGAGGTTCCATCATACCTTCTCACACCGTACCCATCAGTAGGCACTGAACCATGGGGAGTATCATACTTGAAACTCATCTTGTTGCCTGTTGCAACATTTTTCCCATGACTGAATTTTACACCTCTAAATAAAGCTTTTTCTTTAAACATCCTCCTAATGTGCTTAACCAAACAAATCTTTTCAAGACTCAAGGTAACAACAAATTTCAGGTATTTATTAAAAGAGTACTATGATTTAAAATCATCTGGCATGTTCTGGTAACCCTGAAAGAGTTGGTTGGCTTCCTGTTCATAACTATCCCTGATTTTAATGGCTAGTTGTTCATAACCTTCCCTGGTTTGTTCTTCAAGCCTGTATTAATCCATTAACTCAAATTTGAAATTGGAAAACTATTAACTGAAAATCAATGAATGCTGGTCACTCAAATGTTGACAAATGTGAGCTCACTGAATATATAATTTAAACCCCCAACAGGATGGCAGGAAACTGCTCTGATACCACTGTAATATCCCACCCCTGATAGGATATTTACTTTCTGAATTTTTCCTGTCTATTTTTATTTGTTTTATGGTTTTCTGATATGTTTGCAATGTTTGTTTGATACAACAATATAATGCAGCAAAATAGAAGATATTGCAATAAAAATTTTCAACTCAAAACCTGAACATTACATAGGGAATACATAGCTGAAAATTCCAGATTTTTATATCAGCTTAGATACTCAGTATTTTCACAAAATATTGACAACCCAGTTCATAAAATATCCCTATTAGCTAAAACAACAATACCCAAAAAATTTGGGGGTTAAAAATCATGAAATCATAGGTAAGATATACCTTGAAACCCTCTGAAATGGATGCCAAAATGAAGTATAAAGTTTGCAGTAGTATAATAGCAACAACAATGATAATAAACTCCAACAACGATCACTATCACCAATTCCCACGCCTAGTGCAAAGTTGCATACAATTAAATTGCCAAAACCCTTGCCTGACAACCTCCTGTTGATTGGAGTTCTCCTGTAGTTCTCTTTGCTCTTAAAATAATGATCAATATATTTGCATTATTCTGATATTTCATTCAAACCCTTGAAACTTCTAAAATTCTTCTCCAATGAAGCATAGATGTGACCTCTTTGTGAAGCTACCAATTAACTGCAACCCTTGGGTGATCTTTCTTACGTGTAGGAAGCACAATCGAAGAGAGACTGCATTCTCCAATATTGAAATTACAGCAAAACCCTAGGTTTCACCTCCAAAGCCAAAGCACAAAGTCAAGTTGAGAGAAATTGATCAATCATAATGAAATGAATTCCAAAAATTCCCTTTTATAATATTCAATTTGCATTTGACTTCATCTCATTTAATTTACTTTAATTTCATTTTCTTTTCCCTCCTTTTTGGTGCACAACTTTATAATAATAAAGTATACTTTATTATTCACTTATATCTCCCCTTTAAAATAACACTTTAACACTTTTTATAAAGTATACTTTTTAAAAGCATTTAAATCTTCCTTTTAAATAAAGTCCACTTAATTCATTAATGATATGCACTCAATAATTAATTATTAACTTTAATAATAATTATAATATTATAACTCCATTGATTAATCATCGTAAATCAATTTTGACTTTACCAAGAGGTAGCCCATTGCATTCACTGCTAACCAGGGTGCCTTACTATAAATAGTAAGGTTGGCCTCTATCAACACACTGACTTACTATGAATAGTAAGTATATAAAAACAGAGCCAAAACACCCTAAATATCATAGCCTCTGAACAAGCTAAGGATTTGGAGATGAAAACACTGCCAATTGCCAACTGGGGAGCTAGCTAACTCCAATACCAGACCCTCTAAACACCATTATTAGCCTACAAGGACCTGATGATAGGCTAAACCACCAAACTTTGATGCACGCTCAAAAAGGGGACATTACACCAAGTCCACACCATTTGAAAAATAATTGCACTGTCTTGCTTGTTGTGGTAGTCTCTTGCAAAGTGTCCCCATTTGCTACATTGTCAGTAATGTATGATAGGGTGTGTCCTTTGGGGTCATACTATATCTGGCTTCGTACTCCGTTGATTTTGATAACTTCCTAGGGATGCATTGTGTGGCTTTGATGGATTGGACTCCTCTCCCTGCTAAAGAGTACTTGTGTACTCCTGGTCTTCAAATTGTATGGGCACTCTTTTAATGGAATGACCCATTAACCTGGAAAATCTCACAAAACATCTTTTTAGGATAATTACCTTTGTGTGCCCATCAATTTTGCACTCAGTACACTATAGTTTGTTAGTTTCTTTGTTGGATTCTCTCTCCACCTTCAATTCTTCCATCATTTGGAGCATGTCCCTCCAAAGCACTTGTACTCTTCTCGATTCATTGTCACTATTGTCATTTGAACTTCCATCTTCCTTTGTTTTTATTTTACCACATGAGGACATTTTATCTTCACTTTCTATGTCCATTGCATGATTGTAGGATTCTAAATAGGAAGAGGGTGGTACTATATTTTTTTTTGTTAATGACGGAAGTAAACCTTCGATGAGCCATCTTTTCTTGAGACTGTTGGCTCTAATTTTACAACCAATTCTTTAAGTCTATGATTATAAGCTCGTACATTTTCTTTCTGACCTTGTTTTGTAATGTAAATTTATGCTACTATTTTGCTATCATCATGAAGCAATTTAAACTCTTCTTCGAAGGCCTTCTTTAATCTCTCCCATGTATTTCGGGAGGCTTGATTGATTTTTGAATACCAATCGATCGCTACACCTTACAAGATGTTTGGAAAATATTGTAGCCAAATTGCTTTATCATCTTTCCCATTTGCCATCCAGATTGTTTCACGAGTCTTACATTGTTGTATAGGATCATCTGATCCATTACTTGTAAACTTGGGCAACTTTTACTTTTCTCCACTAGGGCTTACCATGATTTTATTTTGATGCAAACCTAGCACTTGGAATCTGCTTGCTAGGGAGTTTTTATTTGGATGTTCCGATGCTTCTCTATAGGAATTCTCAACTCTTCCCTCGGCTTCAGCCTTTTGCACACTTGTTTCGCGTTCAAATTTTCTTCTATAGACCCTTGACTCACCTTCTTCTACTTCAATTGACAACCTTTCAATGCCCTGAAGGCTACTCTGGTACAACTCTCTAAAGGAATGTGATTTTGTCTCCCAACTTCCCTTGTCTAGGGAAGGTTGTTTTGACTTTTCAACATGACTATGTTCTTGGTAAGGGTTCCGACTTGGAAGTCGTATAGTTGTATTTTCTTCAAGTGTTTCTCATAATCTTCTTCTTCATTCCCTTTGCTTTATGATCCTTAAAGATTGCCTAATCTCTTGGTCTTGACCACCTTGTTGTCTCTTCCCACTTTTATTGGGGTCTCAGGGCATAAATCTCTCAAATCTGACCTGATTTCTTTAAGGAAATGATGCCAAATATTTATTTCTCTATTTGATAAAATGAATACATGAATTCATAATAAAGACAATGATGGATACCAAATATAGGAGTAAAATATGTCTTTATTCACACATGAAATTATTATAGAAAAAGACTAGAGATGGTTAGCCAAGGATTAGAGTTGATCTGACTATATCATACTACTTTCCTTGATGATACACAATCTATTTAAAGGACCCGACGGTTGCCAAGAAGAAAAATCGTCAAGCAACCAATGCTTATAACTACCCAAAGCCAACAACCAATTAATGCTATTTATTACCCAAAATTTAAAATTTTTGCTTCACTAAGACATTTTGCTAAATATAGTCTTAACTTTGTTAAAGTGATGTCTGAAGGTCATTTTTGGGCTTTTCAAATATGGAGCTTGTGTCATTTTCATGTCAGTCTGTTACTGAAGAATTTGTAGAAAAGTGAAAATTTGAAGGAAGATCGTCAAATTTTTCTATCTCTGGAGAGAGGAGCACATTTTTAGAAAGGCGCCCTATCTTTTATGGGCTTAGATCCTATTTTTAGGGTTTGTCACCTCAGCAGGACATTTGTAAATATGTGAGCCATATGAGGGCTATCAAGCACAATCCAGCGGACTGTTTTGTTTGAGGATTCTGAAAGATATAGTGGAAAATGAGAAAAAAGCGACAAATTAGTTAACAACTTGGAAAAAAGAAACTGACTTTTCAAAGGCACCTTTTTTTGGGAAGTGTTAAATGAAGGTTTTTTATTAAATGCCAGAATGTTTGTCTCATTTGCTCCCGGGCTTATGATACATCCGTTGATGGAGTGAATAAAGGTTCTTTGGATTACAGGCGGAAGGTCAAACATAGAAGGTTAAATCTTAGTCAAAATATCAAGGAGAAAAAGCAAAGAGCACACATTTTCAAAGGCTTTGAGCTTTTGGAAATATGCATATACTTTGAGGTGATCTCGGATATTGACTTGTCAGGTGTTAAGGTCGACTCTCCATTGCTGTCTCGTCGAGATCGAGGAAGATGACTGCGTCACGACCCTGCGGTCGGGTTGCATGTGTGTACAGTTGGATTCGAGGAAATGGCTCTCCCGGAGGAGAAAAGAGCACCTTTCAAAGAAACATTATGATTTTCACCCCTCGGATGATGTTTTCTGAAGAAATGTGCCTTTGCAGTTATCGAGTGGAATGAAGCCAGCTCCGCAGTGAGCCACTTATCTAGTCCTAAAGCTTTGTTAGTCAGAAGTTATGGAGGATTCGTTTTTCCCTTCATACGAGATGAAGATGGAGAAAATTTGACTAAGTCTAAGAAAAAGAGTAGCTTTTGAAAAGGGCGCTTGGATTTTTGAGGCTTCAGGCCTTAGTTTTATGGTCTGTAGTCTCAAGGAGTCTTTTGATCAGTTTTTGTCCTGCTCTGCAATGCACCTGTCAGCCAGTCAATCGGTGAGGTTAGTCAGCCGGTGTCAGGGATTGAATAGAGGTCCCGGAAGAGGTTCAAATTTCAGTTTTCATCAAAAAATGGCTAAGTCTGGAGAAAAATGCCAAAAGTCAAAGTCGATTTTTCAAACTTAAAATCACATGTGCGCCTAAAAGAGGAATTTTGAATATTATTTAAATATTTGAATTTTGACTTTCAGTTGAACTGAACGATTTTTGGGTTGTCATCTCCAGTTGACATCTTAGCATGTTGAGCGCTTTTTCAGTTCTACATGTTGAGTTAACTAATTTGCATGTTGAGTTACTGTTTTGCATGTCCACTTAACTGAAGTGCATGTCAAAAGTCAACTTAAGCTTTAAAGCATGGCACATTTTTGCATTTTTGTGAAGTTGTTGAAGATGGCGCTTTAATATGGATTTTTAACTTTAGTCTCTAAAGGTGATGCTGTAATGTCCCCATCTCAAGCCTGATCTTTTCTGTGATTGTTGGCCTATTCCGGAGACCCGTAGGCTAGTCGAAAGGTAAAATTAGGTTTTCCTATTTTGAAGGATGTTTTGGCTCGGAGTTGATTGTTTCAATAGCGGATTCTTTCTGGGTTTTCAGAGAGCTTCGCAATGGTATGTTCTTCTTGGCATTCTGAGCATCTTCAGGAATTTACTAATTTTAGTAAATTCTATTTTTGGCAGTTTTACAGTTGGGTTCGGCATGGTTGACTTCCTACTTCAGTTTGATCAGTTGGCTTGTTCATTTATGGCTTCAGGGCACATTTGGAGAGATAAGTTGAGCTATTTAATTAAAGTCACGTTTTAATGTTATATTTTAACGTTGACCCCCTTAGCCTAGCTTCTTCACTTTAAGTCTTTTTAAAAGATGTTCTTTAAGGGTGGCGCTTCATTAAAGAGAATTAATTATATCTTTTATGAAGTTTAAAACTTTAATATAAGCTTAAAGTGGACGCCATTTTCAAGGAAGGATTAAAATGATATTAAAAGACAAAGTTGCTTGGAAAAGTGGGACGCCACCTGTGAAGGAATTAGGGTTTGACTCAAAAGAGAAGGTTAGGGTTTCGAGAAGAGTCAACCGAAAATTATAAAAGGGAGTCTTGGTCTTCATTGGGATTATCTTTGGTCTACAGTATTGTTACTCTGCCGGAATGGTATTGGATTGCTTCGAGGAATGAAGGCCTCCTAGCTCGGGCATTGCTTCTTGCTTGCAACACAGCAACTAGTGATGAGATAGCGTAAATTGTGAGTTTTGCATTGGGTTTTGAGCATTGTATTCAGCTTGTGCATTGTTAGATCAGTTTTGCATATTAGTGGTTTTCCAGATATTGCATTGTTTGCTACAGCAGATTCATGTTTTTATTCATAAATCAAAAAACAACAAAAATATTGTTCTGGGTATTATCCCATTCTCATTGCTAGGTCTAGGCGTCATCTTTCTCAAGTTTGCAGATTTTTTAGAGATTGCTGTGATTTTTAAAAGCAGATCGCCCCTTTCTTGAAGCCGTACCATCTGCTGTGCATTGGGATTTGTGCATAATTAATACATGGCCTTTTGATCTGTTTTTAGTGTTCCATCCTAGTCGCCATCATTCTTAGGGAATATTGCATTTTGTTTCAAGTCAATCGGATGAGATAAGAGAGAGATATAAGCATATGAGTGAATCCCTTGGTAGCTGGTTTTAATTTAAAAGTGCAGATTTGTGGAAAAAACAGAATTATTATTTTGATCATTGAGAGATTTATTGATTTGGCATCTCTAAGCAAGCCACGGAGAGTTCTTATATGATGTAACGCTAATCTTTCAAATTCCTATGCTCTTGGCAGGCGAATGATCTTCTTTTTGTAAAATGACAGTAGTACTGGCAGTAATTCTCAATCTTGTTCAATTCTGATTTGTAATGCTCACTTTTCATTGTGAAGTTATTTTGTAATAGTTACATCTCCGCCCTATGGTAGCTACTTTCCCAGTTCGGGTTAGAAAGCACATTCTGGGTGTTGAGTCCTTTCAGCAAATCAGTTATTTCTTTCAAGCATCGTTATTTGTAATACTCCACCATATGGTCGCCTCAACTCCATTCTGGATTGGGTAGCACATACTTGGTGTCGAGTTCCCTTTCAGTACTTAGTGTAGAAGACCCTCTGACCATATGCTCGCCATCATCGGCGCCATTCTTGGTTAGAGTTCTTGCATAAGCATTTTGATTAGATCCTCTGACCAATGCTCACACCTTGCCCACATCGGGATCCTGGTGTACATTCTGGTTAGAGTTGCTTCAGCAATGTTATGGTTTAAACTGCTAACCTTAATGGGTGCATTGATTTGTAATTTGTAATTTGAAAAGCGAAAAAATTGGCTCGGAATATTTCCAGCGCCCTTAGTTAGGTTTTCTAACTAAATTTCCTAAAGCATGGATTTTGAGTTTTCAAATATGGTGACTTAATATGGACTTGTCAACTGAAGTTTGATATGCATGGTGCTTTAACATGGATTTTTCAACTAAAGTCTTTAAGATGGCGACTTTTAGTCTTGAAGATGGCACCCTATTTAGGGAATTTTTGTCTTCAGTTAACTGTTTTTAGAGACAATCATTGGCTAGGCATGCATTTTTGAGGTCCAATCACAATTCAAGTGCCATTTTTAAGTTTGCATGTATTTTTTATGAATTTTAGTGATGAAAGTCTATTTATTCAGACTTAGGCATCCATTATTCTTAATCCCAAGCTAAGAGAAATACATTTTTCTTGAGCAAACAGTGACTTGAAGGTGCTACAGGTGTCATATTTCAGCGTTCTTTGTAGCAACGGATTCAGTTTGTTCAAAAGAAGAATATTCTAGACTTTGTTTTCAATTTGCATGCAGGTTACATTGAATTCAAGATAGAGATAGGCGAATTCTACATAAACAAAGCAAATAAAACCGTCTTTCTTCTGTCTTATTTCTTTTATTTCTCATCTTAGGTACTTTCTAGGCATGTCAAAGAAATTCAGCATATTTTCAGAATTTGATCATCTGGGTTCGCGTACTTCAGCATTTGCAACAAAACCCATGTCTTAGATTTTTTCGAGAAAATTGCCCCGCAGCCTTCATTCTGAAGCTCTGTGCTTTTTTCCGAGAATCTCTTTGCATGTGGGTCTAAAACTCAATTTTTCAAATTTTTGTTGATTTGGGTTGTCTTAGAATTTGATTCTGCACAAAACCCATGTTTTAGAAAAAATTCAAAAACTTTTCCCGCCATAGGCTATTTTTAGCCTTGTCTAGAGATTTTCAGCCTTTTCGGAAAGTTGTCCAAATATATTTGACTTTACAGTCAAAAGTATTCATTTTCAAAATGCAGTTCAATCTCATTGATTATAGAACCAAATCGGTTCTTATACATGATTTTGTTAAAACTTCAGACACTGACTTAGGTCATGTTTATCCAGTGGTTAACCTGAGCAGTTTAGAGGGTGTTAGCAACAATTCATTGAGAAATCTTGAACGTTCCAGGTTGCTAGCAGCGGCATCTATTCCCATCACCGCTTTTGATCTCGAGTTTATTCTTGCTTGCATCAAGCATTACGACTCATCTTCACAACAAATCAGATCAGCTGATGGGAGAGTTATTTGCAGTCTTAAGCCAAAGGATGTAGAGAAGTGCTTTGCTATTCCTTCTCGTTCAGATAATTTCATTGTGGTTATTGAGGCCTGTGAGAAGATATGGGATGGAGATCAAGAACGTTCACAGAGAAAGGTGGCTCAGAGATGGTTGAAGGTTCAAAAGACTAACATGCCTAAAAAGGTTGGTCGTGGTGAATTCAAGGATGAGGTTGCTGTTTTGATAACTTTGCTCAATCGAGTTATAGGTCAAGAAGATGCTAACACTTTCTGACCATGGATGTTTTACATCATTTCCAGGATCCTTGATGGCACAAAACATTTTGACTGGGCTATGTTGATCAGCGATTGCCTACATCAGCAGATTACTGATTTTCTCAGGTTTCATGAGTTTCATATGGTGTCTTACTTGGTCTACTTAGTTGCATCTCAAGGCAGCTATAGACATCTAAAAACTAATGGGACTCTTGGTGTTCAGCGTGTTCACGAATACTATTCTCAGTTGGAGTTTTCTAAGGCTGAACAAGATTTCCGAGCAGTGAATGATCACTTTTCCATGAGGACAGTCAAAGACCTTGACAACGAAATGCACATCCGGATTTCTGCAGAAGCAAAATCAGCAATGGAGACTTGGGCAGATTGGTTTATCCAATTCCCTACTTTCACATACATTTGAGTTTATGGATATGTTGGAGAGCCTCTGACGTTACCAAGGTACCCTTCAGACAAGATCATCTTCATGGAATTTCTTAGACAGGTTCAACACGTTCATTCCTTTCTTCGCAGTCGTCATAAGTCTGCAACTACTTTTCCATTCGGATTGGGCATTTTCACATGCAGAACTGCGGCAGATGCCAGGTATATGTCAACTGAGATGGAGAGATTCAAACTCAAGTCTCATACTGAGAGGTGTTCCTATGATCCTTTGGGTCATTATGCAGCCAGGTTGGAGCGAGGGATTGCACATAAGCCAACACTTGAAGATTTCTGGGCTAATTGTGAAGATGAATTTGAGGTTCGTCGTCGTCACTATTGTAGACTCACTATTACTCAGCTCTTTGATTACCTATTAGAGGATGTTGATGGTCTATTAGATGATAATGGAGAGGTTCTTCTCAATTCATATGTCAAGGATCAAATTGCTCGGCAGCCACTTCGCTCACCAGATTGGTATGCTAAGGAGAATACTTCTATTGAGGATGTGTCTAGATCAGTTATCAAGACCAGCAAGCAGTTCTTGGAGAGCAAACAAAGGTGAAAGTCAGTTCCTGTTACAGAGCCGCCAGTGAATTTTTCTTCATTGCCTTCTACTTCGAGGTCAAGGCCTTGGGTCAAGGCTATTTTGACGCCACTTGAAGGAGTTAGACTCAGTGGAAACACGAGAAAGAGGACTACTGATAAAAGGAAGCAGAAGCAGGTAGAGAATGCACCTGAGATCCCAGTGGAGACAGTCATTCAGGTTGAGCCTCGTGTTTCACCTCCTAGTTCATCACATGTGCAGCTTATTGATATAGATTTAGAGCTTGAGATACCAGTTCGAGTAGGATCAGAGACAACCGAACCACCACAGGTTGATACATTAGGGACACTCTCTCCTCGAATTGATAATATTGTTCAGTCTTGTTGGCTTGAGAGGTCTTTGGGGAGACAAAGGCGAGAACCTTCATACAACCTTGATTTATCTGAGTTCGGTGAACCTTATTAGAAGAGGTCGAACAAGAAAATCAAGAAGCAGGTGCATATCGAGAAGACTCCAGAGTCAGAGATTGTTATAGAGGTTGCTACTCCTCCAAAGGGTAAGAGCCTAGATGAAGTTGAAGTTGGTGGCTTTACTTTCACCAAGGAAAATCTTGGCAGGACCACTCGAGAGATAGACGTGAGCCTTCTTAAGATTGTCACCAATAATCTTGAAGAACGAATCACGAAGGATGGAGAAGATAAGGCATTGCTTAAAGCTGAGAACAGTCAACTTCGACAATATATCTCTGATCTTGTCCACGGAAATCCGAGAGCACCTGTTCTTCCACAGAATACACCTGCAGAACAACGAAAGTTGGATCAGTTAGTTGGTCATGGTAGACTTCTGGACAACTGGATTGAAAGCTTAATTGTTACTGGTCAGCATCTTCTTATGGATTTGTATCAATTGAGGAGTGACGCACATAAACTTCGTCAAGGCATCCAGCTGCTCGAGATTTCAGTAGCAGAGAGTTTAGCCAAGGATCGAGTTCTTGTATCTCAGTTGTCTGTTGCATATGACGCTTTGGAGCTTGATGAAGATAGAGAGAAGGTTTTCACTTGGAAGGAGCAGCACCTTTTCGAAATGGAGATATGTGAAAAGATCTCTACTAAGTTATTTTCACTAAAGATAATGTTGTCAGAGCTCTTGCACTTGTCAGTGGTTTTGTTGTTCAGATTCCGTGTCATTATCTTCTTGAGGATGGCACATATATTGAATTGAACGTAGTGCAAGCTGAGTTCGAAAAGCTGATTCGTGATAGCCTTGAGGGAGATCCTGTGGCGGCTAAGTTGGAAAACATTTCAGTGATTTCAGCTAGTTTCAAAAAAGTGGCTGAAGGTGTCAAAGAATGCATGCATACAATCAAGGAGAGTCACAAAGAATTGAAGAAACAGATTATTGTTTTGGACAGCATCAAAGTGCCAGAAGACAGAGTGATTGA
>VDFB02056694.1:0-15215 GCA_007258455.2 Sequoia sempervirens
GTCTCATCATAGTCAACTCCCTCTTTATGAGAAAAACCTCGAGCCACAAATCTTGCCTTGTACTTCTCAATGCTTCCATCTGCAGCATGTTTAATCTTGAATAGCCATTTAGAAGATACCACAGACTTGCCCTTGGGTCTAGGAACGATATCCCAAACATCATTCTTGAGAATTGACTGATACTCCTCTGTCATAGCATCTCTCCAGACTTGAAGACTGGATGCTTCCTCAAAACAGGAAGGCTCAGATTCTATAATCTGACTCATTAAGGCAACATAACTAGAGAACTTATGTGGCCTTTTGCTTTCTCTGAATGTGCCTCTAGGAGCTGCAAAGTTTTCAGCCTCTTGCATAGTGCGACTAGCCCATAGAGGTCTCTTCCTCCCAATAGCAATGTCAGTAGGCCCATCAGTAGGTTCCAAGGGTTCAACTGGATCAAGATCTTCCTTTGGTTCCATTGTCTCCCTCTGAATCTCAGGAGTATGGTCAACCTCCATGTCCTGAGGAGACTCTTCATTATCAATCTCCATATGAATCCCTCTGGATCTCCTGAATGCAACATCTTCCTCGAATGTGACATCCCTACTGATCTCTATCAACTTCTGACCTGGAATGTAAATTCTGTAAGCTTTTGATGTCTCACTGTAGCCCACAAAGATTCCCTTCTTGCCAGAAGGCTCCAGTTTGGTTCTCTTTTCTTTGGGAACATGAACATAGACAGGACAACCGAAGATCCTCAAATGGCTGACTTCAGGCTTCTTCCCTGAAAAGGCTTCTTCTGGAGTCATATTCTCCAAGATCTTATGAGGGCATCTGTTCTGAACATATACTGCTGTCCTAGAAGCTTCTGCCCATAGGAAGGTTTGCAAATCTTGATCATGATCATGGCCTTTGCTGCTTCCACAATTGTCCTGTTCTTCCTTTCGGCAACACCATTTTGTTGAGGATTATAGGGAACACAGAGCTCCCTCTTAATCCCTGCATCAGTACAAAAGTTTCGAAAACTACTAGAGGTGTATTCTCCACCATTGTCAGATCTGAGAACCTTAATTCGTTTACCAGAAAGATTTTCTACTAAAGCTTTAAACTCTTTAAACCTATCCAGTACTTCCTCAGATTCTTTAGATTTCAAAAAATAAATCCAAGTCTTCCTAGAGTGATCATCAATGAAAAGAACATAATACAAAAAACCACTCGAAGAAGGAACAGACATAGGACCACATAAATCAGAATGAATTAGATCTAAAATACACTTAGATCTATTTTCTCTACTATGAAAAGGGGCTTTTATATTCTTACCTAATGCGCAGCCCTTGCATGTACCTTCGTGCTCCTGGTTGAATTTAGGAAGGCCCGTCACCATCTTCTCCATAATAGGTAGGGCTCGGAAGTGTAAGTGAGCCAATCTCCGATGCCAAAGATCACAAAGACTAGAAGAGTCATGAACCAACGCTTGAAGAGAATGTGAGCAAACCTTGTAGAGGTTATCATATCTAACTCCAATTACTTGAGCATCCTTGAAGCTAGAGTTCTGCATCCACACTAGAACTTTGCCTTTGGAGAAGGCAACTTGATATCCTTTATCTTCCAAAGCAGAAATGGAAATAAGATTGCGCTTGATTCCGGGAACATAAAGAACATTACCTAATTGAAACGATATGCCGAAATCCAAGTGAAGTGTGGAGGTCCCAATTCCCTTTACGGAGTAGCTGGCATCATCTCCAATGATGACTTGTTCAGATGATTCCTTTTCCACCAAACTCGATAAGTGCTCCTTGAATCCGGTTATATGACGGGAGGCACCACTGTCGATTATCCAGGTGTTGGAGTTGGAAGGTATATAGCTTGATAATGCTGAATGAGACATGGAATCGCTTGAACCCTCAACCTTCAAATCATACACCATCTTGACAAGCTGAACAAATGAGATAAGCTGAGTGCAATAATCTGATCACGATCCTCAAACCCGCTCTGATACCATGTTAAAATTATGTGAACAGATTAAGTGCACAGGAAATAAATCAAAAATCAGACAAGATAACACAGTATATACCCTGGGAAAACCCTCCTCTTGAGGGAGAAAAACCCAGCAACAAAGATCTCTCTTATATTTGATGCAATAGTGGTAGATTTACAAAATACAATAAGGTCTAACACAAGACCAATAACAGATATCAAGCTCTAGATCACACCTGATGATATAGAATGCAGATCTAATAATGTTTGCTTAGCACTGTGGTCTTCAACTCTCAGACTTTGACAACACTTGACAGAACTGATCTGGTAAATTCGCAATTAGATCACTGATGAGATCGCACTTGTATGAAATCACAGAACCAGTGTATGCGCACTCAGATCTCAGATGAATTCGCACTGATCCTTTGCATAGTCCGCACCTTGACACAAGTTCAAATCGATAGAGATGATTGCAGTCTCTTATTCACATCTAGAATCTGTTCGCACTTGATGGAGATGGAGTCGAGCTTCTTTATTGTATTCGCACTTGAGAATAACCGATCTGGAAGAAGCTTTCTTTTCGATAATGAAATGAATAACTAAACTGTGCATATGTATAGGAACCGAAGTCTTTAATGTCGGCCTCTTACAAGATCTCATTTCTTTTTAATGAAGTCGGCCTAGCATAGTAAATGTCTTTTATGAGTTTCGAATTATTCATGTCGGCCAAAGCATGAGACACAAAATAATAAAAGGTAAATTGAATAGCCAACGGCTATATTCAATTTGAGACTTTCTCGAAGGAAGTGAGCTGGAAGAATCAACCGAAGCTGCTATAACATTAACAAAAAACAACCTATGCTGCTTCAGACAAAACTCTATATTACTAATACTCCATAAAAAGGAGGATCTCCCTGCATAACTATTGTTGGCCCTCTAATCAACTTTATTGTACTAAATTCATGCCCCCTGCATCTTAGAATATCCACAAGAGAACTCTATTAACTGCATTCTAACACGGAGCTCAGACATCTAATGGAAAGGATTTAGGGGATTTTAGGAGTCAAAATATTTGGCTATCACATAAATTTTTATAAGCATTAGTTCCCATTTATTTGTACAGCTTAGCTATGAAAAATGGGTAGTTTCCTGCACCTGCACTAGTGAAATCGGGAAAAAATGAAATCTCTATGTTACACATTAGGCTTTTAATATTTTCTCAATGGAGAATATTTCATGAGAAAGCCTACAGCTAAGTAATTGGAGCAGTAGTCCCCACCACTGTATCCCAACGCAACTAGTCTTGCCATGGCCAAAGTGAAAAGCACCTGTTTGTTCAAGAGAAATAGAGTGATCTGCACATCATTGCTGCAACTTCAGGCAATAGTAGCAGCCATAGAACTGAAATAGGCAGGACTTCTCACGTTGTGCTCTACAAGAAAGTCGTTCTCCTCATATTTTTCCAAATTTCATAGGAAATTAGCATAGACACAAGAACATAGCTGTAAGACCATTACCCATATTGTCAATTATGAAATAGAATTTCTAGTTTTGTTATTTAGAGCAAGGAACTTCACTGAATAGTGGGCTATGAGAGCGATATATATATATATATCAGAATTTTTAGGTTTTGGCGCTGAAAGCATAGAACTCGACTGAGCAACAAGCTATGAGATTTATATCACATTAGCATAAAAGCAAAGGATTTACAACCCATTTGTTTTCTGAAATGATAAAGAAGGGGTAGAGGACCCTTGAATTATTAATCAATACCTATATGGATTACTAATTTGAATGTTATGGCTTGATTTTGACTATGTTATATGCCTTTTGATGGTGGATATTTGATTACTGTTCAATGAATATTAACTTTGATTTTGAATTGTAATGTTTGAGAGAATTGTTTAAATTGATTCACAATTTCATATTATTGTTTATTTAGAATAATGATTGGGATTAACATTTTCAGATTATTGATTTCAAATTAAATATTTTAGGTTATTGTTTATTTAAAGACTTATTTATTTAGGATTATGATTTTTCAGATATTTTATACAATACGATGTCTCGATGAATAGTTTGAATATTAGTTTCCAAGGCCATATCAAGTAGGAGATGGAATATTCTACTTCACGGGGATTCCACTGGTTCCTAGGAGAGGGAGTATTCTACTGGATGTGTAATGATTGTATGATTAAAAAAGTAAGATCAAGAATTTCATGTTCATGTGTGGTGAAACAAATCTCTAGCTATATATATACTTCAATAATATTGCATAACAGAAACTACAGCAGAAAAACCATGTTCTCTTCCTGTATACCAACTGTTTGACATAAATACTTGTTGGGAAAGAGAAAAAAAATCGGGTGAAAATTGGTAAAGGATGTTATACAAAAATGATGGCTCAATCGATAAAGACAATGCAAAACATAAATGTTCCTAGGCCTACTCAAAATCAAAATCGAAAAGGGAGTTCTTTAGCGATTAATAACAATAGAACTGTTATTCGTTTTGCTGCTAGACCCTTCCAATCTACTTTCCTATGTAGGGAAGAAGAACCAGAAGTGGAAGTACAAAATATGATGTTACATGATATTACTATTTGTTATACTCAGTATAGAGCTTTTCGTATATTCAAGCAAAAATGTCTCTTACAAATTTCATTAATTTGAAGAAGAGGAATGGAACTAGCCCTGGACAAAGACCCCAAACAAATCAGCACAACAGAGATTTGCAACGACCCTTTCTACTTTTGATGGGTCAAACAAGTGTACAACTCATGCATGGATTTAGAAGCTAGAAACTTACCTATCAGTCAAAACCATATTTGAGTAGGAAACCATCAAATTTTCCATTCCTCCTTTAAGGCACTGCTCATGAGTGGTGGTACCATGGGTTGGTCACCCAAGGTCATAGCCTCATCAATACCTATGATGAGTTCAACAAGAAATCAATTGAACAGTTTGACAAAAATGGCCCTGAAATTCATTTCTAGGAATTGGCCCAGCTTAGACAATACAATACTACGGAAAACTATGTGGTTGAATTTCAAAAGTTGTTCGTAATGGTTCCTAATGTCTTTGAAAGGAGGTTAACTATGTTGTTCATAGAAGGTCTATCCTTTGATCCACCATCATTGCAAGAGGCAATCAAGAAGTCTTTAGCATTAGAGACTTTGATTCCTAGAAGTAAATATTAGACAAAGACTATGCCTTCAAAGAAACCTTGTCAGAAAGGGTTTAATTAACCAAAGAATATTCCCTCCAAGAAAGAGGAAGAGGTCAAGAATGAGTTGAGACGGAAAAATATTTTCCTCTCTTGCGAGGAAACATAGGCATCTTGGTCATGGCTAAGTGCATTACATTGAAGTAGTTTCAAACATAGTTGAAAAACTCTCTGAGTAATCGGCGAGTTTTTAAAAACTCCCGGGTTTTTTTTAATGGTGAGTTTTTCCCGCATTTACTCTCCAAAATTGCTCGCTAAATAAAGGAGAAAAACTCACTGAAAACACGAGTCTGCAAAAAAACACTCGCCTGTCCAAATAAAGGTCTCCCACGGCTGCTAAAAAGGCATTTTCATTTCATTTGATTTTCTAGGTACTCTCCAAGTCCAAGTTTCCAATTTTGCCTACAAGTCTTCATCTATAATATTGTCTAGTTCTACCTCCCACTAGTTTTCACTAGACATGAGAAGAGGAAGATGTAAATTTGTAAAACATATTAATGTAGTATTTACTTTCAGTTTTACAAAAACAATTTGCCATTTTCATTTTGTTTCAAACTATTAGTATCAACGCATTCCACATGAGGATGCCATTTTGTACCCAATTTGCTTTCAAATCAATCAAATACAACTAGACTCAACATGTTTCTTTTATGTACTCATTTATTGACTCATTGGATGCATCTTATCATTGAATTTTGCAAAAAAATGCGTTTTTAATGAAATTTAAGTAATTTTTTATGTTGTCGAGTTTTTTGCCGAGTTTTTGCCAAATAGTGTTTTTTGGGCTTGGCGAGTTTTTCAAATATGGTTTCAAATGAAGACTCTGGAGCCGAGGAACCTAAGCCAAAAAAAAGAAAGATGAAATTGAACCTAAAAGACAGGATGAAGTAGTTTCAGGAGATACCTTTGCCACATTATTCAGTACTCCTAAATATAACCCCTTCAAAGTTCAAGGAGTTCTTCATGGGCAAAGTGTTATAGTGTTAGTTGACAGCAAAGCAACCCACAACTTCATTGATGAGGGGTTTTGTAGTCAAGAGAGGTCTTGAGATAGAAGACTTGGAAGGGTTTAATGTGATTAATGATTGATGGATTCGCCATGCCTTGCACAAAGAAAATTTCCTAGTTGAGTATCTCTTTGGGCAACTAGAAGATGACAGATGACTTCTATGTTGTTGGCATAGATGATACTAATATAGTGTTGGGACTTCAATGGCTACATTCCCTTGGAGAGTTCACTTCGAATTATTTGACCATGGAACTAAATTTTTGTTCAAATGGGAAGAAGGTAGTGCTATGTGGAATGGCAAATGAAGAACCTACAATTGAAGAATGGAGAGAATCTTCCATTGTGATCAAGTTGCTTAGGTAGCTCACTATTTAGTAACTACCACAACTTCTTCAAATGGAAATAAATCTTATCATGTTGATATTCAATCTCTTTTAGATAAGAATAACAAAGTTTTCAATGATGTACCTCTAAGAAGGCCACTTGATAGAGGTTTTAAGCATGTCATAAAGTTGGAAGAAGATGCCAAACCTGTCATTACCACTCCGTAGCACCATCCAAAAAGGCATAAGTAAGAAATAGAGAAATCCATTAAGGATTTATTGGACATTGATCACATCAAACCTACTTCAAGCCATTTTGCTTCATCTATTCACATGAATCAAAGTCAAACATCCATACGCAAAATCAGAATATCATCAAATTTTAGGCTATAGTTATACACATAAATCAATATCCATTGACATAGGAAAAGATTGATCTACTGCTACTTTTGACCATATTGAGGAGCTTCACCTCACTTAAATAACCTTTTAAACTAAAGGAAATCTCCTTGGTTAATTCAATTATCCTACTCACTCCACTCACTAGACGACATCAATATTTGTTGAAATATCACTATTGGAGTTAGTCATCTTAACTCTATTAAGCCCTACTTCATGTCTAACTTACAACTAAATGGTTATTCCTAGATATGACATACTTATTCTCTTTATACCCTCATTGTATGTGTATCCAAAACTCATTAACAATTAATTACAAGGATGCATCTTCCTAACAAAGTATTGTTTTCCAAGTACATCCAAATGATTAATACCAAGATGAATTGCTTTCCTAGCCTGTGAACTCAAATGGTTTGTTGTATCCTTAATAGGTCAATTATCTTGATATTCATTAGGAATAAGCTTCATTGTTATATGTTTTATAGCATAAAATGAGTACAAATATCCTCCTAAAGTTATACAACACCTAAAAGTAGTTACATGCATCCCATACTACATAATCCCCCATTGTTCAATATCATCTAACTTCGTGCCCAAGATACATTCAAGTTGATGATCATGCATTCTAGACTACATAACCATTTCCTCTTTTGTCCTTTAAAACACACCATAGATATTGTTTCTTCTAATGCAAGTTAAATTAATATTTGGACTATTGTTGCTTATATCAGTGGCTAGAATCTCCATATCCCCACTATAAACCACAATCACAGTCTGTCTTGAAATCATTGGTCAAAGAAATAAGAAAGTGGTAACCAAAATAACATAAATAGCAACTCTTCAAAGGGCATTTGATGGAGTCTATGCAGCAATTCCACAATAAAATAATTAATTAATAACTAATGGAGTTCTTGAAGGTAGCACTTGGGAAATAAACAAAACAAGATTAAGATAAAAATTCATAACCTTTGGTAAGGAGATCGATCCCAAGAGGTGCATCATTTCATGGAGATATGAAGATATAAAGAGGAGTTCACATTCTTGGAGAAGGAATCAATCAAGTAGATTGGAAAAAGGAAAATAAGAAATTGGAATATAAGAGATCTATTGGAAATAAATATTATTTTTAGCAAGAATATTATTGGGAAGTAAGTTTTAAAATGATATTTGATTAACAATTAATATAATAAGATTCCTTTAGCAATCTATTTTGAATTTATAAAAGTGTTCACAAATAGGAAGGCCAATCAACCTTCTGGGTTCATGAGATGGGAAGTACTAGCTTTCCCTTCATCAAGTACGCCACCCCCCAAATGCAACTCTCGTGGGGTCGGGAGGCATATGAGTGCTCTTAGGCTTGTTTAGGGAGGCATTCTTCATGCATCTTATCAAGCACGCCACCTCTGAGATGCAGTGCTCGTGAGCTGGGAGGCGAATGAGTGCTCTTGGGCTTGATCAAGGAGAATGAAGCACCTCTAAGGTGGACTGAGGGATGGTGTGGGCCTGAGATCCTACCATGTTCGTGGGCCAAGAGGCAGATGAGTGCTCCTGTACACCACTCCCAAGATGCCATGCTCATGGGTTCAGGAGGTGTATGAGTGCTCACAGGCTTGAAGGTCTTCTTGAGTACGCCACCACGAGATTGATGGACAAGGATCCATCCACGCTCTCACAATACAAGGACAACCATCCTTGAGATTTTGGTTTATAAATATTTCTAGAGAATTCCTAATATGATTGGCTATTGGAATATGCTTTGGACTAATTATTAGTGATGTTAAGTTATTTTGAATTCAAATGTTAACAATGATATGAACTATAGATCTAACTATTATAATGTTCTAAGTTCTAACTATGGTGTATTGTTCTCAATATTATGATATTTTATGTATTAATTTGAATATAACCATCAAGTTAACATTTGTTATTGCTAATATCAGTTTTTAGTGATTTTTATTGTTTTGCAGGCCTAAATATTGGAATATCCCAAAAGAGGACATTACAATTGATATCAGAGCTTTGATCCTACCAGCCTGCGAAAAAAAAGTATGTGCCTGGGATTTTCAGACCAGGGCTATGAGACCTACATGTTCTTTCTATTACAAGTTATTAGCTCATAAGATTCCCAATGAAGGAACAATCAATCATTCTCTAACAACTCAACAAAGTTAATGATAACATTTAACGGAAATCCATATATTGCCATCATGAGTTTTCATGGGAACTTAGGCATAACTAAGATACAAAAATGGATTTAGATTTATTAGTGTTTGACGTATTTTAGGTGATGTCAAGACAAGTGAGATAATGGCACCCCAAACTTCAACTAATTGACGATAGCTAAGCTCTCTAATCAATTTTGATTAACTCATTAGTGATTACGATCAACAACAGTGACGCAGGTGAATTCAACACTCTATCACTGTCCAAGCCAACTTCACACAATTTCACAATTTCAAATAGGTAATCTCTACCCGAAGATGCAGCCAACAAATATTCCTTTATTCAAATTACGATTTAACAATCAGATTTTAAAATCCCAAAAAATTGCAACCAAGTGATCACTTGAATTGACAATTACATTTGTCAATCAAGTTCAACTAAAACTCGGATTAATGCACATTGAACAATTGAAGACAATTTAAATTTTACTATCCAAATTCACATTACAATACTCAAAACATTACATCGTTTGTGTTTCTTATCTCCTTCATTCAAATCCCATGTAATTCTCTTACATTTAAACTATCATTTACTCCTAGCACAATTTCCTGTCATACTGCAACTCTTCTTGGAAGTCACTCCTTAATTCTCCTTGACCCTCTTCTAAATCTCTGTTGTGCACCCTTTATACAACTGAGCTCTTTCCTATGCAGTCTCTCGCCATTTCCATCTTCCATGTACCCTTCTAACCATTCTTTACCTGCGCCTATATCCTTTGGCATGTTTTTCTTGCTTCATTGCTTATTCTCTATGTTCATGTCCTCATTTCGAGGGTCGCAATCCCTCTATGGTGTGCCCCTACATTAACACTCCACTGCAAACTTTATTCCCCTTTGATTAAAACCATCTTTATGCGCTTTATTGGCTCCTATGTGGTGCACCATACTCTGAATTTTTCAAATGCAGCCCCTCGCTTACCTCCCTCAACTGTGCGCCCCCTCTAATCTACCCCAATATACTTCCTTTTGTCCACTTTTAAATATCAGGTGCGCCTCCCTAGTCCTTGACCTGCATTGTCTTTTTACCCTCACACAGCCCTGTCTTTTGGTCTTCTTTTTGTCCCTATATTCAGCTTCCAATATGGTGCCCTTTCAATTTCTCCACGTAGGCATTTTCCCTACATTGTTTTTAATTTTCATATCTGCATTTATTTAAATCCCTGCAGTGTTTTACAAAGCTCGATCCCTTGTATTCTTTTTCATATATTTTCTTGTTTTTATCTGCCTTTCATTTTGGATTCCATAAGGCTGTGTGACCTTCCAATTCACCCCCTTAATCTGCCATTTCATCTTTGACTGTGTTCTTTTTATTTTCTACTCATGAGTGACACTAATTCTCTTTCCATAGCCCTCATAAAAATTTAATAATAATTTGCATGATCAAATTTAATCACAAGGAGGAATCAATCAATAAGCATAGTCAACCTCTCGGGCTCAAACGATGAACATTCAAACGCAAAACGATAAACGACGTTTGTCAATCTATGACAAAACGTCATCATGTTAAACTGCCTTCCAAGAACAACACCAAACTTAAGCAAAACTCAAAATAAAACATTTTTTTGTTGATGTGGATTATGCCATTACTTGGATGCTCCTGCATCAAACAGCCTCAAATTCAAGGGCGAAAGAATCTCAAACACATCTACAGACAAGACTTACCATGGGTAAAGCCTACGAAATCCCAATAAAGAATTACAGTCGTCATTGATTAGAAAGAATTGTAGGGCTGCAAGATGTCCTTTGTTTCTTCTCTTTGAGGATGAGAGAAAACTTGTCTTAAATTACTAACCTTAAAATTACTAACCTTGCTAGTTACCAACTCTTGGTTTTGTTATTGAGTTATTGGAAAATAGAAGTACATAAGCCAATAGAATAATGGAAAATAAGTTGTCCTCATACTTTTGAAGATGGTATTAACTTTATCGGTAGTCAAGGCAAGTATACTAACAAACACTCTCCAAGAATGCCACTGTAGAATAGAGTCGGGCATAACCAAGACAATCATCACTAGCTGTAGAGTTTTCTATTCCCATTGCTTGAGGACAAGCAATATTGGGAAGGGCAGACTGTCAAATCCCCGCCATAAACCACAATTGCAGCCTATCTTGAAATCGTTGGTTAAGGAAATAAGAAAGTGGTAACTAAAAAAATATAAATAGCAACTCTTCAAAGGGGGTTCGATGGAGTCTATGCAACGGTTCCACAATAAAATAAATAGTTAATAATTAATGGAGTTCTTGAAGGCAGCGCTTGGGAAATAAAAAAAACAACATTAAGATAAACAAAAAGTCATAACCTTTGTCAAGGAGATCTATTCCAAGGGGTGCATCATTTCATGGAGATATGAAGATATATAGAGGAGTTCACTTTCTTGGAGAAAGAATCAATCAAGTGGATTGGAAAAAGGAAAATAAGAAATTGGAATATAAGAGATCTCTTGTAAATAAATATTATTTTTACAAGAATATTATTGGGAAGTAAGTTTTTAGATTAAAAAATTTTAAGATTAAATAAATTTAAGATTAAAAAATTTTAAGATTTAAAAATTAAAAAATTAAAAAAAATTAAGATTAAAAAATTTATCAGGATCACTGGCAGCAGGGGAAGAAAAACAAGAAAAGAATAGAATAGACAGATTATGAAAATGACATGAATTTTATTTCAAGTTTGTTCAAAACATGTTTCACCTATTTAAGGCTCATCAGTTGAGCTTAGAATGAAAATTACATGAAAAAGAGGAGTATAAAACGTGTGTGGAGACAAATCCACTAACACATACTTCAATTACAATATGTCAAAAATTAGTAATTTGAAAAAATCACTAATTGTCAAAAAATAGTAATTTCCAAAAGTTTGTCAAAAATTACTAATTACATTTGAATTCAAAATCATTAATTCTAGTAATTGTCAAAAGACAATAATTGTTGAAAATCCAAAGATTTAAAGTTCATAAAAGTTAATAAAAACTTTATTTAAAACTTAAATTAACTTTACTTAGAAAATCTGCTTCTGATGAGGAAGGAGCCAAGTCTTCTAGGATTAAGCCAATAGATCCGGGGATGTGGAATATGGCTGAGTGTGGGAACTTTTTGGCAGAGCTGAAAGAGTTCAGGGTTTAGGGTAGCCCCCAAGTTCATCGCCTTAGTTTGATGACTAAAATCAAGTTTGAAAAGCAGGGGGGTCCTCTTTCTTATCTTAGGTGCAATGACCCGATGAAGAAGTGTTGACTTGTCCTTCGTGGAGATTTTGTTGAAGCACAGAAGCAGAAATTTTCTTGGATAGCTGTGAGCACAAAGTCTCTAAAAGAAAAGTCTCTTGAGCTTGACGAAGCCTGAAGAATCTGATTCCCGAAGAAAATAGTGTCAAAGCTCACTGATTATGAAAGACCTCTTCTGATGCAAAGGGTGCCCTAATCTAAAAGGGATGTACTAATATGCATTCATCTGTTTCTAAAAACATTGAGTGGAAAGAATGCCAGTAGAGCTGAAATTGGATCCCTTGAAGAAAGTAATGTCCAAAAGCACTACATTAGAAGAAGAGATACACGGGTTGATCTTGATCTCGAGGTAGAGGCATGATAGGAAGAAAAATATTGATGAAGAGAATCCTCATAACTGGACCAGATACCAAATGCATCATCAATGAATCTCTTAAAAAAGATAAGAGGAGAAGTGTCAACCACAGAAGGGAGTTGTCGTTCAAGATGACAAAAGAACAAGCAAGCATAGACCACAGCACAGTTGATTCCCATTGTCATACCTCGGATTTGTTTGTAGATGAAACCATTGAATTCTAGAAAGTGGAAATGCAAAACCAATTCAACAAGGCTTATAATCAAGTTAATAAGCCGGCAATCAAGATTGTGATCAACAAAATAAAGATCATAGTCTTTAATGCAGAAATCCCAGCAGTTGTAAGAATGCTAGGGTAAATAGATTCTACATCAAAGGAAAACAAGATGCAATCCCGGGGAAGGCTGAAGGATTGAAGATCACAAAGCAAGGATAAGGAATCCGAAAGATGGTTTCTTTGACTCAAGAGGATTGGCAAGAGGAGATAATCCAGCAGTTTGGAAGCTTGTTCAAGAAAGTAACCAGAATAAGAGCAAATCAGTCTCCCTACAAGAACAGGTTTATGTATCTTGGGCAAAAGATAAAAAGCACAAGGTTTAGCTTTCTAGAGCGGAATCTGTAAAAGAAAGTTCCTAATTTCTTTAAGAAAAAAGGAATACTTGTTGAGTAGGAAGAGAAGCTTATTGTGAATCAACTGCTATGGAACTTCAGAGACCAAGGTGTAGACATCAGAATCCGAGAGTTGTCGACACCGTTCATTACAATACCAAGACTTATCCAAAACGACAAGCCCCAAGTTTTTATCTGTCGGTTTGATCACAGTGGAAGAGTCTCTGTGAAGAGACTTTAAGGCTTTGAGAAGCCTTGAAGGCAACATGGGTTTGGAATCAAAAGAAACTATAGCCAATTGTTGAACAAGAATTCTTTCACCAACTTTGAGGATGTCTTCAAACTCACAAACTTCAACAAGAGGATTCCAAGAGGAATTGGTAGTGTGAAAATGTGGAGGAAAAACCCCAGAGAACTGGAGGTTCACATCTGCAAGAATATCTAGTTCTAGGCCGAAGAAAGCTCGGAGACAAAAGCACCTGGAAAAAGAACAAAATTCACAGCCAATGAGAGCTATGTAGACATTGAAGGGGGTCGGGGAATGAATTTCAACCCAAGAATGAGCACTCTTGTCTCATCATATGAAAGCGGTCTAGAGGAGAAAATATGAATAGCCGAGTTTGAAACTCGACACTCTACCTCAGAAGAAGACTTTCAAGAGAAGAGAATGAGAGAAAAGAGTGCATGGTTTATAACAACCCCCCATAGGCCTATGCGGAAGCACGAGCGTTTGGAGGATCTTAGTGATTTGGGAGGCTCTGACTCTGACTTCGCCCATGGTTCTGGCGTCAGTTGCGTCCTTGACACCGGCCACGGTTCTAACTTTGATTGCCTTTTTGGTTGCCTCTTTGATTTTGGCCATGATTGACTGCCCTTGTTGAGGATGAGGGATGTACAACAAATTGGACACAGCGGCTTTTGTTTTGGACAGATGGGGATTTTGAACGCCACCTTCCAAAACAAAAGCCACTCTATCCAATTTTCCGTACAGCCCTCATCCTCAACAAGGGCAGGCAATCATGGCCAAAATCAAAAAGGCAACCAAAGAGGCAACCAAAAAGGAAATCAAAATCAAAACCGTGGCCGGAGACAAGGACGCAACTGACACCAAAACCGTCGGCAAAGTCAAAGTTAGAGCCTCCCAAATCACCAGGATCCTCCAAATGTCTTTGCTTCCGCATAGGACTATGGGGGACTGTTATAAACCGTGCACTCTTTTCTCTCATTCTTTTCTCTCGAAAGTCTCCGTCTAAGGTAGAGTATCGAGTTTCAAACTCGGCTATTCATGATTTCTCCTAGATAACTTTCGTATGATGAGAGAAGAGTGCTCGGTCTCGGGTTAAAATTCATTCCCTGAGCCCCTCTGATGTCTGCACAACTCATTGTCTCTGAATTTTGTTCTTTTGTCAAGCACTTCTGTCTCCGAGCTTTCTTCGGCCAGGAACCAGATATTCCTACGGATGTGAACCTCTCATTCTCTGGTGTTTTTCCTCCACAGTTTCGCACTACCAATTCCTCTTGGAATCCTCCTATTGAAGTCTGTGAACTCGAAGACATCCTTAGAGCTGGTGAAAGAATTCTTGTTCAACAATTGGCTACAGTTTCTTTTGATTCCAAACCCATGCTGCCTTTGAGACTTCTCAAAGCTTTAAAGTATCTTCGCAAAGACTCTTCCATTGTGATAAAACTGGCAGATAAAAACTTGGGTCTTGTCATTTTGGATGTCTTGGTACTGTAATGAAGGGTGTCGACAACTCAAATTTTGATGTCTACACCTTGGTCTCTGAAGTTCCATGGCAGTTGATTTGCAGTAAGCTTCTCTTCCACTTGACAAATATTCCTTTTTTTCTTAAAGGAATTAGAAGCTTCCTTTTACGGATTCCGCTCTGCAAAGCTA